>JAHWFO010041447.1:284748-308300 GCA_023313115.1 Rhysida immarginata | reverse complement strand
TTAAGGAAGTTGATTTAATTAAAAAGATAGCAGTGAAAAATGGATACAGCTTAAGAACTATTTCGGATCTACATAGGAAAAGAAAGTATAAAAAGTTTATTACAGATATTCCACCCTGAACAGGACAAAGGACAAGAAAAGAACTGTTTCAGTGCCATATAACCATGCCCTGATAAAAGGCCTTAACTCCATTTTCAAACCGTTCCATATCTCTTTAGCTTTTAGCAACCCTAACCAGTTGAGACATCTTCTGATCAATCCTAAAGACCATATTTCACAACTACAGAATTCCGGGATCTACAAGGCCAGATGCTCGCAATGCCCCATGGTGTACAAGGGTCAGACTTCTAGAAACTTAGCCACCAGATTCAAGGAGCATATGCGGCATAGACGTTTTGGCAGAAGCAACCAATCCGCAATAGCCAAGCACTCTCTGGACACGGGACATGATTTTTCCTTAGAGAATTTAAAACTTATAGTATCATTCAATAAAAAGCACCTACTAGATGCTTTTGAAAGCCTTGCCATAAACAAAACCGACAAAAACCACTTATTAAATCTCGATAAGAGCCCCATTGGTGACTCTGCATTGATTCAGTGGGTGACTCGATGAATTGCCTTTTTCTACAATTCTCTTGATTGGTTATTCTCCGTTCTAGTTCACTATATAAGACTCGGTATACCTTCTCAAGTTAGTTCACTTATGTTCTCCCTTGGGCTGCTAAACGATGAAAGCAAGGCTTTCGAAAAGCACTTACAGGTCGTATGTTTCCTTATTCTTTTGTTTTTTGTCTTATATTTTTGCCTTATTTTTCATTTATTATTTTTTCGTTTCTTTTTCTCTTGTTGTGGTAAAAGAGTATCCTCTAGTTTATTACTTACCTCAATCAATACAACGTTAAGCAAAGGGACTATCCATTCTACGAAGGATACGAAATACAGGAAGTCTAGGTGATTTACCCGGACTTTATCTAAACTATTCTTGACTTGCCTCACCACTGCGGAGCATCACTAGATACTTTAGTCTCAAGTTTTTCTCGTACTTGACGTAGAAGCTCTTATACTCTCTTGCTCTATTCGAAACTCCCGTTGTTCAGATGTTTCATATGCCCGCATAGCTTTTTCTGTTTTAGTTGCAGATTTTCTGTGACCAATACTCGTTCTTTCTCTTTCCTTTCCAGGCACACAAATTTTTGACAGTCGTCTGGAATTTTGATAGGGAGCTCAAGGGAAACACGCGTGACTCCTTTGCCTCATCAATGAAGGCTGTCTTATTAATGTTCATTATTTTATGCTCATTAGCAATAATTCTTGGAAACGAACATTCAGTCATCGCATTATCAGCATCTGACTTTACAAAATATATATAATCCCATAGAATATAGTCAAAATGTATTTTTACGAAATGTTTGCATCTGCTGTGCTACCAAATAAGCTAAGTGATAACCCCGGCAGGATCGGCCTTTTTTTTTGGAATAAATTTTGAAATTACTTGAAAAATAACACATGGAAACCCTTAAAATTAATACAGTAAAAATTTTTAATGAACATTCGTAATTTTTTTTAAAGCTCACAATGGATGGACCTCTCCAAGGATGCCACTGCTAGTCTAAATAATCTCTTACTCACTTAATCTTACTTAAGATGTACACTTGATGTTGTTGCATTTCCTTTTCTTCTCTCATTGTCTTGAAGCAAAACTTGGCCATTCATCACTTTGTGTTGTCTAGCAGTCGCCGATTCTTCTATTTACTTGCTTATCATTTGATCAATATACCACGAAGCTAAGGGAGTGCTTCGATTGTCGTCTTTCCACTCTTTTTCAATAGTCTGCTAACTCTCCATTATCTCCAGTTACTGATCATTTTTAAAGATTTTCAAGAAATTGTTAAGCACTAAGAACTCTCTTTTCTAAGAAAAGCCTGAATAACAGGAATTCTATGCATTGTTGTTACAAATTGAAATTTATCTGTACTGCACAAATTTTGCCTTGCATTGTTGGTTTTGAGATATATATTGTTGATCCTTGCATTGTGTTGGTGCACTACGTGTTGATGCCATTGTTGCACAAACTTTTCCTTGCATTGTTGGTCATGAGATATATATTGTTGGTCCGTGCAGAGTGTTTGTGGATTGTATGTTCATACCATTGTTGTTAAGTATTGTTGCACTAACTTTGCCTTGCATTGTTGGTCATGAGATATTTCTCATTAATATGCCTTGCCATAACCATGAATATCGATTTTTTAGCAATAATTATTATTTTTTCGAAATCCTCTTGCTTTGAAGGTCAAAATTTCATCTAGATCGGGATAAAACTGTAGATCAGTATAAGAAACAAACAAACACACCCACAAACGCATCCACAAAAATCCTTCTTTACATATATAGAAGACTGGCAGAGGTACTTGGCGTTGCCCAGGAAAATTACACTTGTAGGTAAACAGAACAATCTCAAAAAATTAAATTATAACTCCCAATTGTTTAAATTATAACTCAAGCAATACAACACAGAGCAAAGGGACTATCCATTCTACGAAAAATACGAAAAACAGGAATTCTAGGTGATATATCGGGACTTTATCTAAACTCTTCTTGACTTGTCTCACCACTGCGGACCATTACCAGATACTTTAGACTCAAGTTTTTTTTGCTCTTGAAGTAGAAGCTCTGGCTCTATTCGAAACTCCGGTTGTTCAGATGTTTCAAATGCCCTTATAGCTTTTTCAGTTTTAGTTGCAGAGTTTCTTTGACCAATATTCGTTCTTTCTCTTTCCTTTCCAGGTACATAAATTATTGCCAGTCGTATGGCAGTTTGATAGGAAGCTCAAGGGAGACACACGTGACTCCCTTGCCTCATCAATATATGCTGTGTTTTTAATGTCCTGTCACTGCATCATCATTTTATGCTCATTTTTTATAATTCTTGGAAACGAATGTTCAATCATCGTAATATCAGCATCTCAGATACACATTCCCACAGAATATAGTCAAAATGTATTTTTATGAAATGTTTGGGTCTGATGTGCTACCAAATAAGCTAGGTGAAAACCCTGGCGTGGCTCGGACTTTTTTTTGGATTAAATTTTGCAATATATTAAAAATAAACACATGAATAGGCGTAGAATTATTATTATAGTAAAAATTCTTAATGAGAATTCAAAAAAAAATTTTTTAAAGGCTCATAATGGAAGGATGCCACTGCTAATCTATATAATTTCTTATTCTCGTAATCTTACTTTAGATGTACACTTGATGTTGTTGGAATTCCCACTCTTCTCTCGATGTCTTGAAGCAAAATCTTGGCCATTCATCCCTTGTGTAGTCTAGCAGTCACAGATTCTTCTATTTACTTGCTTACCATTTGATCAATACAGCACGGAGCTAAAGGAGTGCTTCGATTGTCGTCTTTCCACTCTTTCTCAATAGTCTGCTAACTCTCCATTATCTCCAGTTACTGATCATTTTTAAAGATTTTCAAGAAATTGTTAAGCACTAAGAACTCTTTTTCTAAGAAAAGCCTGAATAACCGTAATTCTATGCGTTGTTACAAATTGAAACTTATCTATATTGCACAAACTTTGCCTTGCTTTGTTGGTCATGAGATGCATAGTGTTGGTGCATTGCGTGTTGACAGCATGGTTGATACCTATTGTTGCACAAACTTTTCCTTGCATTGTTGGTCATGAGATATACATATATTGTTGGTACATGCAGATTGTTTGTGAACTGCGTGTTCATACCATTGTTGATAAGCATTGTTGCACAAATTTGGCTTGCATTTTTGGTCATGAGATATTTCTCATTAATATGCCTTGCCATAACCATGAATATCGATTTTTTTTTATCAATAATAATTGTTTTTTCAAAATCCGAGGTAGACAGTGACCTTCCTCGTACTTTGAAGGGCAAGTAAGCAAAATTTCATCAAGATCGGAATAAAACAGTAGATTTGTATAAGAACCAAAAAACACACCCACAAACCCACCCACAAACATTTCAAATAATACTACCTACAACAATATGACAATCCAACAATAACAATCAACAATCCCCTCTTACACTGAACAGTATTAAAATTACAAAAAAATATGACACTTTATTAACCAATGGATTTTATCATGGGAATAACCTTGAAGGCATGAGTGAATTAAACCCTATACAGCTAGTCAAAGCTGGCAAAAGTCAACTTGACTAAATGATTGAGTCATTGAAAAATTTACCCTACTCAACTAAGGCACGCGAAGTGGGGTATTACCGCGCCTATCATGATCTTTTTTTTCTTTACCTTTTTTTTTTTTTTTTTCTTCGTGGTAAAAAAAATAAATCACGAAGGCCTTGGCAATACTCTAGTTCCTAAATTATCAATTGTAAATAGAGAAAACGAAATCATTTTATTTTTATTTATTTTTTTTATTTAAATATATCGTAATCCAATACGTCCACCCAGAGCCTGTATGGCCTAAGGCTGACGAGTTGGGTGTCTGGATGGACCTGTATTAACGACTGCTGTATGATGGTCACAGCAGCCGGGGGGTGAAGATCTTGAGACACTGATGGGTTGCCCATCCACTGACTAGATATCCTGATGTTTCTTAACTTCACAGATGTGTTTCCATAGAAGTCCTCCAGGCCGTGGCTTCCCCCCTTATGGTTGCATTTTTTTGATTATAATAGTATGTTCAGAGTCCGATATGTATAAAGAAGCCCTCCTAGCGATAATGGGGTCAAATCTATGCTAATTAATTTGGATAAAGGTAATAATGAACGGATATTTATAAGAGAAAAGGACGTGACACAAAAACCCTGGAATACAATAAATAATAGTTATTAAATAAAAATGAAAAATAAAGTAATAATTAACAATTAACAAAATAATTAATAAATAATAAGTAAAATCAAAATAAAACTAGAAATATAAAATCAAATAAAAAACTGACGTTTCGGATAGAGACTATCCTTTACCAAAGCAAAAAGGATAATTCTCTAAAGGCAATTAGAATATTAGAGAATTATCCTGAAGTAAGGTAATACAGATATATAAACATAGTTAAGCTAGGAAACAAGCCTCGAAGAACGTAATTAAGTGAAGCTGATATTTTACTTATATGGCACTTACGGGGGAACTTAAGACAATATTTTTGTTATTTATTTAAATTCTCTCATTTTTCTAGTACAAAATAGTATTATAAAAAAAAGACAAAATAAAAGTTTTATCGATCTATCTTCAATAGTTTCAAAGACACAGCCATTGTGAAATTTTGGATCTTTCTTATGTAAGTGATAAAAACAATATAATGAATATTTTACAATGTTACTTTTTTATTTCTATAGTAGAAACCGTATCTTACTCAATAACAATGAGATATTTATTAGTTTGTTAATAATGTTTCATGGAAAAAATAAAGACTATTTTAAAAACATTTCTCACCATTTTACTTAGATATTAGTTTTTATAAATTTTTGTGATTATAAATATATGGATTTTTCTCATTGAAAGACATATGGATTGAATTTCTCAATAACAATTTTCTTAAACATATCTTTATTTAATGATGCCATTTAATTCTGCACAAACTGATGATGTTGGACATAAGTAACATTTTGAGAAAGATGCTTTAAAAGTTTTGAAACTGAATTCAGACAAAATACACACATTAGAAATGTTTAATAATTTTTATTTATATTAATTGAGTTATTTAGAACAAATAACATAGTATTCTATCCATTGTGTTAAAATTAAATGTATAATTAATAACATGTACTGAGAATAGTGCATATTAGATTCCTGTTTTTTGTTGTTGTTTTTTACCAGTACATGCAATATGTGTCGCTCAATATTCTCTTGATCTGACTTATTCAGTTTAAAAGAATTCATATAAGTGTCTATTGCATACTAAAATTATTTTAAACATGTCAAAGCACATATAGTAATTGAATAACTTGAACAGTCCATATCTTAAACATATTTACAAATTATATATTAATGCTTTCATTGATTATTACTATATGATTATGAAACTTTTGGAAAAATAAATACTAAATTCTTCACTGCTGCTTATTTGTACAAGTCAGAAAGAAATATTTTAAAAGTCATAGCTAATGACTTCTTACAAGTTTTTAAAACACCCAAAAACCCGAATGAGATGAAAAAATTGATGAATGATGTCCTCAATACAACAATTAATATACAGTTAAGTTCCATAAACCTCCACAGATATTCTTTAATAGTCTAAAGGAGAGATGCTTATTAATAGGTTAATTAATTAAATCCAGGGGAAAGCTTGTTATCATTTCATCAATAAAATATATTGAAATTTTAAAGTATCAGATTTGGATTATGTTCATTATATTAAATCCATGTAATGATCCATTACATTAATATGCTCTTAATAAGAACCTTGCAAAGGCATATGGAAATAATAATGTCTTCATATAGCAGACACATGGAAAATGTAAATTATATTACCAAAATCACCAACTGTAATGTTTCCAAAACTTAGTACTTCAATTATTCTAGGGATATCTTTGACAATCCTCATTCTAACAGAAGAAAAGTTAAGGAACTTATTTTTTTTAAAAAAAGTTATTAAACCTACTTATAAGAATGCATGCTCAGGATGCTACATAGCATATATGCATACTTTAGTAATTTCAGAAAACAACAATTTGCCAAAGTAGAAAAATGTTTTGATAGATCATTTTCATTACTAAATGCAGTAGTATAAATATTACACAGCTGGTTTTTAAATCTTATAAATATAGCACACTTTTAGCAAAATGAAGTATGCATATATGCTATTTTTTTTTCTAATTCACTTATAATGTTTTTTTCTAAAGTTTTTAAGGATGAAATAAGGAGAAATCCTTCGTTGGGTAAAATTTAATTTCTGTAAGAAAACTTGAAACAACATATAAATATTAAATTTAAAATATCAGCTTTTCATAGTATTACATATTTCAATATTTACAGCATGGAGAGAAATTTATCTATGGTCACTGTAATAATATTTTATGGTTAATCCTGTCCCATCAATATTTATTGTTGTGTGGACAAAACTATTTTGATAGTGTATTTTGATCAGAGAACAATTCTTTTTATTAATCTCATTCAATAAATATTGTTGTCAGAACAATAGTCTTTTGTTACCACACTAATACACTACTGCTAGAGCAAAGATTTTTTCTTGCCTGGATAATGGATACTGATGACACATCAATAGTTTTCTGCTCCTACACCAATAGAGCTATGGGCTCTTTTACAATTTTTATTTTCATGCTAATACTGGAAACTGATAACGCATCAATAGTTTTCTGCTCCTATAGCAATAGAGCTATGGGCTCTTTTACAGTTTATATTTTCATGATACCCTATTAAAATTAGTCTATATGTTCAGTTTTTTCATATATATACAGGGTATATTAGTAGTATCAAGTTTATTTCATGAATTAACAGTTGTAACATAAATGAATAATTCTATTTCTCTTTTTGTGCACACCATTGGTTCCACAAAAGGCTGTTGGACTCAGAGTTGGAACAGGTTGCGTTATGCCTAGAAAAAAGGAAATTTAATGACCACTTTTTCTTTTAAGAAAAATTATTTGTAGCAAATACCTTCAGCAAACCTCCTTTCAGGAAGGCACAGCATTCTACTTGCACCCCTCTGAAATTAACATTAAAAATAACCAGTAAAGAATATAAACCAGAGTCGATTAGTGGAAAATTTTCCTAGGAAATTCATTAACTATTTATGTGACTATCCAAATAAACCATGAATCATATAGCTAAAATTAACTAAAGAGGATAAAAACGGAAATTCTCGAGATTATGAAACAGAAATTCTCGAGCACTTTTCTCGACATCTAGTGAGTGAAATTTATAACTGTGGTCTGCTAGTAAATGTGAAATCAGATTTATGGAAAGAATTATAATAATTTTCATACACCTTCAACAATCCAACCTTCATTGTTTACAACAAACGAAAAAACACTGATTATTAACATCCAAGATGGAGACAATGAAAGGGTTAGGTGACTTTTCCGCTTCTGAACCTTGTTATCTCGTTGACCTCGTTGACAGAGCGAGTGACGTAATTTCTCGATCAATCAACAAGTAGATTATTCCGATCTTGCTGCATGGGCATCCGTATATTGATGACAGAACAATATATGAAATAGTCTTCTTCCGATATTGGTGCTGCATCAATATGTAGTTGATGCTACATAAAAAAAACTACATGTTAACAGTGAATTGTAATGGTGACAATTTGATAGTGTAGTAAGATCAAAGTTTATTCATGATGCATCAAATTGTATTTTTGTTTCAACAATCAAGCACTCATCAACTCCCTTATTGTTGCTACATCCAAAGCATTTCTCTCCATGAGGAGATCCTATCTTAAACTTTATCTAACATATGAAATACTTGATTTAGCATTCAAGTGGCATTTCCATCTACAGAAAATTGAAAATGCCTTTTTGTCAATTAAATATGCACAAATGTAAATATACAACAGTGGCTTTGGGGAAAATGATGGATGTATTTCTCTCTTTTCTTGTCAATGATTAGTTGAGGGAGGGGGGTGTTTATATTCTGGTAGTTGTGTATAATTTTAAAAGAAAATTAGCCTAAATTTTCAGGCCTAGGGTATACACATTACTTTACAGTTTCTCCCAATATTTAACTTATTATTTGCAATTGTATTTTCGTGTTTTCAAAAGAATATTTTCTTATTATCTAAGGCAGGCCTGTCCAAGATTTCTGTCCGCAGGCAGTGCTCGTGCACGCAGCTAATGTTCCTTACCTCCCTATTGCACATTACGTTGATAAGTTCCTTAAAGCCGAGTTGCAAATTATCAATTCGACATTGTAAAAAAAAAAAAAAAACAGGCAGTTAACCATTTTATTTCCTTCGTTTTAATGTGACAATTTTCTCACATTAGATAGAATTGTATTTTTTTCCCGAAAGGACACGATTGTATAATTAAGCATTTGAAATCCGATCTGTGAACAATGCAAAAAAAAACATTCTCCCACTCTGGTTTAAATACTGGTTCAGTGATGTTATGCTTTTTCGGAATGTTATGAGAGACAAAAAACAAGCAAGTATCAGTAACAAAAGAAATAATGCCTCATTTAATGCTATCGCCCCCTAAAGTCTGGCAACACTGCATAGGAAAAACAATACCCACTCCCCTCCTGAGTTTTGGACTATCTCCTTGGCTTTGCCCGTGAGCTTTGTCCACGAGCATTTTATGTTGCACGCGGGCGACGTGCACGGTTTGGACGGCCCTGACCTAAGATGACAAACGATACAGTATTATTGAGAATAAAAAATATTAAATCTTCAAGTAACATGAAACTTATTTCATTAATTTTATTTAACTATAATTTTCATTACCATTAATATAAAGAAATAAACATAGATTACATATTAACAGTCTCTTAATTTATCATTTAGCTATCATGACTTAGGTAGAAGCATACGAGAAACTAATATTAACATTTGAGCATAGGAAAAACAAGCCCTCCCCCTCCCTTTCATCCATTCCTGGGCCCACTTTTGCATTAAACGTGTTTATCCGAAACCAATGATCGTATATACTGATGTGGTTGTTATGTAATGCCAATAACCCATCCTATTTTCGTTAGGATCTATTTTCTTGACAGTCTGGTTGGGGTAGAAACTTGTCTCGTGGGAACATACACGAGCTGGGAGAGAGATTGGAGAGAGAAACGGCGCCTGCTGCTTACGGAGAGAATCTACTTCAAAGAGCTTGTATCAATTAACGAAACATGCAGGATCCATAAAATCAAATAAACCTCTTATGTATGTATACTATACAGGGTGTAACGTAATTCAGGGACAATAAGTACCTAGCATGATTCTTTGCATGATTATAAACTTAAAGTTCCTTATCAAAAATGTCGAAAACTCAAAATTTAAATTGCGTCGTTACATCATTTATGAACTTTCCGCACCAGCAGTTCATTACATTCAAAGGGATGATTACCATTAAATCGGCAGCAATTTTTGAGATTAAATGACGTTTTCGACAGGTTTTCAGCAAACTTCGCATGATGTTTAGACCCTTAACATTTGAGTTTTGAACATTTTGCATAAGGAACTTTAAGTTTGTAATCATGCAACGGATCATGCTAGGTACTTATTGTCCGTGAATTACGTTACACCCTGTATACTATTAGATGACTATTTAATAAATGTTTTCTTTAATCAGTCTTCCAATCTTCCAATTTAATCGACACGTCGCAATGACCAGTTCAGCGGGCATCCATTTTAAGCTATTAGAGAAAGTGGAAGTTGAGATAGGTGCAGACATGCGCATTAACGATCAGTAATAATGATAATTATGTATAAAATTGATCAATAAAACGATTGATAATTATTTAAAAAGAACGAAATATTTCCTTGGAATGTTAATATTGAGTGACAATTTTGTTGAGGAGAAATAAATTCTTTTCGATGCGAGTGTTGAACATTTCACCATAGACGTAACGTTAAAAGCTAAAAATATATAAAAACATTGCAGACACCTGCTAAAAAATCAAGTTTTAATCGTACGGGCATGAAAAATGACCAATCGAAAGAAAAAGCTCGAATACAGGTACGTTTTTTATTATGTGCTGCTATCTATTAAAATATTTTTGTGAGAGCCGCTTAATTTCGTGTTCCCATGTTAAAGAATAGGCATTCGCGCTAGGCTGTCGCAGAGGCCGACTTCCTAAATTCCTGGTTATGTATAGTCCTCATCAGATAAGTTAAACCTTGACCTTGAAGGACTAGAATTATTCTATTGCTAAAATGGGAAGCAAGAGGATTAAAAAAATCTGATGTAGTACTAGTATATTTTCTGCACTACATCAGATTTTTTTTAATCCTCTTGCCTCCCATTTTAGCAATAGAATAATTCTAGCCCTTCAAGGTCGAGGTTTAACTTATCTGATGACGACTGTACTTACAAGGTGCTGGTAAATAGTAAGCGCAATGTTTCTAGGATCAACATCCACGCCATTACAGTTATCATGCTGATTTTGGTGGCTTATTATTTCTGCAATCGCTTCAGACTTTCGTAACTTACAAGAGAAGGTTACTTCATTATAAATTTTCATAACATCATATCTTTTCAGCGTTTTTAAATCTTGTAGGTGATGCATTTTCCGCCGAAACATACGCTAGCAATGGAAAAAATGGACGAACGGAAGTTTTTTGCCCACCGGAAGCAGCTGCCACGCAAACACGTGCCCTGCCCACGATCTTACTGAGAAGTTTCTGTAAAAGCACTGATTTTTATAAAACCATGATTTCCTCACTTTATCAGACCACCAAGTTTTACAATTGTTCTTCATCAGAAAAAGTAGGCACCAGCAATGTCGATACATTTAGTGGTCACATTATGGACACATGGTGTAAGATCATTAATTCCTACATGTAAATCTACATGTTCAACGGATTCATTTATGTTATTAAAATACTTTATGTTGTTGAATTTTCTGAAGCTCTGTATATATATATAAGGCATGTTCAAATGAAAGTGATTCGGGCTGTAGCGCGAGCACGTGAGTGTGCAGACACGAGGTAAACGAGTGACTGTTGACGTATCGTCTGCTTGTTCTGATAAGCACTGCTGTGGGAAATAACATTAGGCTTATGCTCGTATTTAATTTGCGTTACAATGGACCCTCCTATTAAATTTCCGTCCAAAACTGACCAACGAGCAGTGATAATATTTCTGACAACTGAGAACATTCCACCAGTTGGCATTCATGCTCGGATTTGAATGTTTATGGAAAAGCATGTGTCTCAAAAGCAACTATGGTCGGTTGGGCCAAAATGTTTCGTGATGGTCGTGTGGAAACAGCTAATACACCACGTCTGGGCCAAGCAAACGTGGTCATCACTGATCAATTGAAGACAGACATAAGTCAAATCGTGAGGACAGGCAGATAAGCATAGGGTCACTTGCGAAGAATCACAACATTACTATTGGTTCCGCATATGCTGTAGTGAAAAGCCTGGGATATAGCAAGGTCTGCTGTCAGTGGATACCCCGAATGCTCACAGAAGGGCACAAAGGGCTGCATTTCGGCTGCTGTTTGGATCATCTGGAACGTTACAGTCGTGAGGGGAAGCTTTTTTGAAGAAGATTATCGTGGTAGATGAGACCTGATGCCATTATTGGGAACCCTCCGGGAAGGTATCCACAGTGCAGTGGAAGCATCCATCATCACCATGGCCCAAAAAATTCAAGTCGCAAAGTTCGGCCGAGAAGGTTATGCTTATGCAAATTACTTTGATTCCGACGGTCCTCAGCTTTTGGAGTTTATGGACCCAAAACCCATGCTATTGCATACACCAAGACACTGCAGAACTTGCGTCAAGCTGCGAAAAACAAGCATCCTGGTAAGCTCAGTGATGGGGTGATCCTCCTCCAGGACAATGCTAGGCCACATGTTGCGAGACTGGTGCACAAAGCATTAACAAAAATGCGGTGGCAAGTGCTGCCACACCCTCCTTATAGCCCGGACCTCTCACCATATGATATTCATGTGTTTGGTCCTTTAAAGAAGGCACTGAAAGGTCGACGATTCCCCAATGATGAGCAGATTAAGGACGCTGTTTCGGCATGGTTCAGAGAGCAGCAGAAAACAGACTCTTTTGCGGACGGTATTAGCCGATTGGTGCCTCAATGGGAGTCCTGTATAGTGGCAGGCAGAGATTTTTTTAGAACTGTGCATCTATAATATTGACTACAAGTTCTTTCATATAAACAAAGGTAAATATTAATACTTTCATTTAATCCATCTCAGTGCCCTTTGAATCACTTTCATTTGAACATGCCTTATATTTGACTCTTTTATTATTATCCTGTTTTTCATCTTTGAACTGGAGTGTGGTTATAATCGCTTTGTGGTCCATCCGGCTTATATCTAAGTATTCAAGCTTGTGAACGTTTATGGTTCATTGGTACAAAACTTTGATACAGTATAGATAGTTTTGATGATACCCTACTGATTTGGTTCACGATTGGTCTGAATATAAACCAACAGGGCAACTATCTTTTTGCAGTTTACAGTATTGAGTTGAAAGAAAAGGTTAAAATCACCAATAAGAAAGCAAGGCATAGAGTCATCTACGTACTTCAGTAAAATGTCAAACAAATCATCTAAGTCACAGGCTGAAGTTCGATATAAAGAAACCACACGGTAACATTTTCTTCCAATCTTTATATGAATGGACAGAATTTCACATCCGTAAAAGGAATTTCTTTTAAAAACATTTGCGTCTAATTTCGTATTTACAAGGATAGCAGTGCCACAGGCTCGAGTTCTCTGTCGCTTTTAAAATTCTGGTAATTTGGAAAGTTATATCATCATTTGTAATACAATATTGTATCACTGAATAACCGCGATTCTGTTATTATCATTATATCCAGTTTGTAGGCAAGGGGAATAGCATATATTGAGCCATATTTGTTCAATACTGATCTTGCGTTTAAGTATCCTAAAGCTATTTGATGATTAAACATGCCTCGCATCTGCCTCAATTGCAGTCTGTGCTACCATATCAGATACGATGCTTGGTTTATTTCCTCGATATAAACGAACAGATGCCAGTTGATGTCTGCAGTCCAATCAAAGGAGCAACTCTCTCTTATTGAAATAAAGATCAGTGACAATATTTTTTCAGATCGAGTTTTCAATCATCCAATGGCATTAACTTCAGCTCGTTTTTCCTTTAGATAGTATTTCAGGTCATTAACAGGTGTTTCATCTGAGAGACCCCAAAGGCACAGGCAAATATTCTTGACAGGATTTTTGACTTATAGGTTAGTCTTTGCTGTACACTTTACATTATTTTGTGTATTATTTTCGATATGAGGGCTTGATTTAGAGGCATTTGCGTTAGGTCGGTTGGCGCGATATTCACGAAACAAAAAAAAAATTTTCTCGCAAACAAAAGAAATTTTTCTTGCAAACAAAAAAAAAATTTCCTTGCATACAGAAAAAAAATTTATTTTTTGGAGGTTGTGTAGGTGCAGAGTTCATGTTGCTAAAATCGTGACAAATTTTAGACTCATTATTTTTGACACTATTTTGATTATTATGGGTATTTAACCATGATTTCATCCTTCGCTATAATACGATGCCCGGACTTATTATGCGTGATATGGTGCATTTGCTGATTATCAGATTTCTCTGTCTCGAGTCCAAGGACGTTTCCACTGGCATTTTTCTGATGAAACGTCGTCTTGGTTTCAGTTATCTCCATCATGTTTGGAAAGGGGGAGGCACAACTGGTAGTCCCTTTGCTATAAGATGGAATACTACCAGGGTTGCCAGATTAGGTAGAATTCCACCAAATAAGTGGAATTTGGATACTTTAGGTGGGCACGTAGGTGGAAATGCCTGTGCTGTGGAATTAGGTGGAATCAGGACTGAAGTGAAAAAATCAAATAAACATGCTGTTGCCATAATTTCGACCTAGGTAAATCCTTCCAAACTACCATGGCCATCGTTACCTAGGTAACGGTAATGAACGGAAACCTTGTTCTTGCTAAAATAATGTTGTTTTGTTTGAACCCTCAAATGAAATGTTACAGACAAAAATTTGGGAAGAAGACTAAGAATAAAAATTATATAGATATTTAAAGAAATACTGTGTTTAGGTTCTTGATTTTTTTTAAGTAAAATAATAATGCAATACTGTTTGCTCATGAATATTTATACAATGAAATTAATTTAATAATTTCGTACTTTATTCAATTATAATTAATAATATCGTTGTTCTCAACAATTCAAAACCAGTTTTGAACCATCTGCTTTCAGCAATCAGAGAGGTTAGAAGGGGTTTGATCTCTTCAAACTTCTATCCTCTCTGGCTTTCAGATTGTGACACCAGAGTGTTAATTTTATCATTCCAAGTTTATGATATGTCATATGTAAATTAATTTTAAATCATCAAAAACAGCAACCCAGCACTAATTTATGATGAATGATAACTATCTTGACAAATAGGTGGAATCTGGAGAAATTTGGTGGAATATTAGGGGACGGTAGGTGGCATTTGAGTAGAACGAACTGGCAACCCTGATCAGGGATCAGGTTATTGTTTGCTCACCGTGTACACTGAGGTCAGATTTTGAGCAGGGAGGGTTTGGGTAGGCTGGTGACAGAGAATCGTATACTATGGGCTAGGGGAGCTCACCTTGCAAGGTATCTGGTGGATTCATAATTCGGGTAGGAAAGTACATAGTCAGGGAATCAAGTGCTCTAGTGATCTCTTTTAACTGGCTTTGTATGCTCGAGTAGTAGTTATAGTCTTTAGTCTCAATGGAGTCAAGCATTTGTTGGATTTTGGCTGGAAGTTGGTGCTTATTAGAGTATGGTTCGCTGAACTTGCAGTTTGGTTATCAGTTTGTGCGCTAGGTGGTTTTCATCACTTTATTGTTAAAAACGAGGTTGTGGTTATCGGGACCTGTTAGGGTGGCCAGAGGAGTGCAGATGTCATCGACCTTGTGTTGGGAGGATCATTGGAGGATGATCAGCAGGCTCTTAATGTGATGTAGAAACGATTCTACTTTAAATCTTGTTTGTTTTTTGATGTCTTGCTTTTAAAGATGGATTATAGGATGTCTTCAATTGATTTTAACTGCTCAAGGAGGACTTCGGCGGATGGTTCTCTGGTTGGGAGGGGAGAGCTATGCTTGTTTTTATTAGACATTTCGTCAGGCAAGTTTTCCGTGAAGGCAAGTGGAGGGGGTATGGTTAGATTTAAAATTATAAAAGTGAGAAAAGGCCTTAAAAAAATTAATCACAGGAAAGGAGAAACAGATGTTAGGGAGAGCTAAGAATAGAATTACAGTTAATAAACAAGGGGAGGGGTAGTATTGATTGGAGAGGTTCTTTGGGAGAAATGGGTAAGGAACTCGCACCAGGGTGTGAAAATAGAGCAGAGGACACATGTTAGGGTGATATAGAGAATGTCAGAAAAGTTGGGGGGGAGGGGGAAGGAAAAGAGAGTTAGTAGTAAGAATGAAAAATAAAATAACAACAACGGGGAAAAAAGTTGAAATAGCAGACATCAGGAAAGGTAATGATAAACTACAACAAAATGGTAAAATCAAACTAACTAAATAAAAAAAATAACTGAATAAAAAGGGAAAGATATCATATAGATAATAGTATAAAGTTAAAAACCAGCACACTAAAAAGAAACGGAGGTAGGGGGGCTCCAGAAATTTAGGCGTCGACTATTAAGGTCATTTTGCGCCTTTTACACAAGTTATATCTATACGCAGCCCGGGACAAACACAAACATCCATGCCCACGGCGGGATTGGAATCCACGGTTAGGTGGACTCGAGAACTAGAAAGCCTATGCCCTAGCCCTCTCGGCCACCTGACCGGCTAAAACAGAGGTAGAGAAAGGTATTTGAGGCCACGGGGTGTTCTGGCGGGGCCCCAGAGGCCGACATCACATTTCTTATATATTTACTATATTTTTTAGTATCATACCATAAATATACTAAATTTCAGGTTCCTAGGTCGCTCCGTTCAAATGTTATAGCTTCAATGTATTTGGTGCCTCAAAACCTCCGGCAGGGCCCTAGAGGCTTATATCACTTTTCTTGTATATTGGTTTTATTTTTTTAGAACCGCACTACAAATTTACTAAATTCCAGGACTTTAGGGCTCTGTGTTCAAAAGATAAAAAGGAACCATGAAATTCGTACAAGTGGTTCCTGAGGGGTCCTAGGCCACCCTAGAGGATTCGCTATATTTTCGTACCGTCCTTTGTATAGGGCCTACGTGAGTACAAAATTTCAAGCCTCTAGGTCAATCCTTTCAAAAATTATGGCATGTGACATACACACATATAGAGTACATACCGGATGTTTCGAAAATAACCGGTATACCAGTATATTTGAAAAATCAATAAAAACTAAACGGGCAGCGATAGAAATACACAGTTTGTAATTTCGAAAGTTTGTCTGCCTGAAAATTTACTGTTGTCCCAAGCATATTGCAACACACGGTGATTTCTATCGCTGCCAGTTTAGTTTTTCAAACATACCAGTCATTTTTGAAACACCCGGTACATACATCTGTACCATCGTTAATAGGGTTTTATCATTATGCTAAAACCCTAAAAATGAGGCTTTATATTGCATACAGTATAACTAGCGCTCTATTTCGATGTTACACAACAGTACAAGGAGAGTAAAAAATAAATCGACTAAATAATAAGTACGTACAGTTCATTCCAAAAGCGTTTTCACTTAGGTGAACGATATTCGCTTCCTTGCATTACAATAAGTCAGTGAGATTAGTCGCTCCAGGCAAGAAGTCGACGTTGGACGATGCCATTTATTGTTTCTTAGCAACAAGGATAGGTATAATGAGTTTTAATTGAAATCTGATTTTGAGCCTTTATTAGGAAAGTTTTTCTTTATTATTAATATGTCAATCTATATTATTATTATTTCAGTAGAAATGCTGCATAATAACGTGAAAATTTCACCAGGAAGTAAGCGATAAGTTGGCAAAGCACGCTCAACAATATAATGGCGAATACACGAACTAAATCACTTGGATGTTTTTCATGAACTAATCAGTAGTAGAAAATTAACTTTAAGTTTTCTGCACATTTAACAAAATAATAATATATAATGTACAAAATTATTATGGTATTTCATAGGGAGTAACTACCAATCTTTCGAAATGAAATACAGTATCTTCTGGGTTTATGCTTAAAAAATAACGTATTGGCAAAAAAATTGTATTCTCATCCATGACGGGAAAAAATAATGTATAACAATACAGTTTCTTATATATAGGGTGAGTTTTTTAAAAGTGGCCCGATGAACAACGTGTAAAAATGAACATGTAAAGAGATAACAAAGATCAAAGATCAGTGAAAATAATCTAGAGTAGGTGCTGGAAGTGTCTTCCATTGACCTCGAGGGACGTGTGAAGGCGTGTCCACATGTTCCTGAAGGCACAAGCAAGGGCTTCCGCTGGAGTGGTCTGAATGACTGCCTGGACGTTTTGTTGAAGGTCGGCGACTGTGCGCGGATTATTCTGGTAGACCACACCTTTCAGTTCACCCCAGAGGAAGAAATCGCAGATCGATAGGTATGGCGACCGTAATGGCAAGGGGTATTCTGTTCCTCGACTGATCACATTTTCGGGAGGGAACACTTCCTGGATACGGGCAAGTGTTGCGTGTGCAGAATGGGCTGTTGCACCATCTTGCTGAAGTAAGCATTGGCACGCTCATCATCAGTAAGTTGTGCGGCATACACGTTGAAGATGTTGTATACATAACGGTCACTATTCACAGTTTCATTGAATAACACAGGAATGATGCGGCAGGCGGAGACAGCACACCTCACTCCAATTTTTTGTGGATGCAGTGGAGACTCCATGAACACAAGCGGATTGACGGAAGATCAGTGGCGCATATTCTGTGAGTTGACGTAACCGGACAGATGGAACCACGCTTCATCTGAGATGAACACATAACCATCCTCCAGCACCTCCGGAGCAATGGTGCTCAGGAACCATTCACAAAACTGAACCCCGGCCGGCTTGTCTAAATCATGCAACTGATGCACAGTAGTCATTTTGAAGGAGTGTAAGTGTAAATCCTGTTTCATGATCTTTATTGCACTTGACTGAAACAAACCCAGTTGCTGAGACAGCCGCCATGATGACGTTTTGGGACTACGTAGCATGTGTTCTTCAGCAGCTGCAATGTTTGCTGTCGTACGGACCGTCCTTTGGCGCACTTTCTTTGCATTCAGTACTGATCCCGTTGCATGCCATTTCGCAATTAAGTTTTGCATTGCATTGTTAGCAGGAGGTTTTGCAGGCACAGCACCAACTTGAAACTTAATTTTAAACTCATCTGCACACTGTATCCATGACCCATGCCGTGCATAGTGCTCTACCACAAGAATGCGCTGTTGCAGAGATAACACCATTTTCGCCACTTTGCACAAACGACTACCACGCACACCAATGTCACTCTCTCAACTGCGCATTATCGACTGCGCAATATCACGTGAATGACAAGTCATTTGAATACTTACTGCGCAGTATTTCGCGCCGGGTCACTTTTAAAAAACTCACCCTGTATGAAGAAAGCATATATTTATGCAGTATAGAATATGCTGTTTACTATACGGTATATCGTAATGGCTTTATCTTAATATATAAAAACCACGTGTCACTGTGTTCGTACACGCTAATCTCCGAAACCGCCATACCGATTTCAATGAAATTTTGTGAATGTGTATGGTTGGTTCTAGCTTGAAAGACAGGATAGTTTTGGACCCGATAGATGATGCTGTTGTCGAGATATTAATACGGGAAGCGAAGTGATGCTCTTTTGTTGAAATAAAGATACACCTAGCTATCCTGACGGGCGGGACATAAAACGTCAGTCCTTTTAACCTTAAACCCAAACATCTCTGCTTTAACCTCTATCCCAGATATGAAGAGCAGTTTTACTTTCGATATGGAAGCGACTAACTGCCTGCCTGCAACTGCTGTTACTGCAAGTGAATTTATGCTGCTTTTATGATATTTTTTGATGGTACTGGCATTTAGCAAGGTATTGTGGAACGAAAACATGCAGCAATTCCAATCGAAAAGCAGAGATTAAAAGAAGTTAATTCAAAGACGAAAGTGAAAATAGAATGGAGAGGACAGTCAGGGAGGAGGGAGATTATGCATCTAGAGAAAAAAACCACACGTTCATCGTTTCTTTTAAACGTTTCCCTGATGCTAAAATTTTTCAGAAGTGTTCCACGGATATACGAACATAAACAACGTGTGAGTTTAGCTTTTTTGTTTATCGTTTTTTTATAAAATCCATGTTTCTCCCATGGCCAATTATACGTTGCATGCTCACGTGTGGGTAAACCGTCGAATCTATACATATTGGCAAAAGACGGATTGACAAAAAAAATTGTTCACCAAATCGCACTACATTAAATTTAACTTCAGTATGGAGCATTTCGTATAATTTAACTACATTAACTATAATTTAAAACAACAAAATTGTTTAGACTTAAGATTCAACCTTTATTTACCTCATATATAACATTTAATTTTTATCCATTATCAATAAAGAATATTCATTTTATTTATTACACTTGAATAAGAGATGAATAAAAAATGAAATAAAAAATGAAATCGAAAGTGTTTTCGATGGATCGTATTCGTACGGCAATCTGACACACACTTCCGCAACTTTCCGGTATTCTTCATCAAAATGTTGCTCTGCGTCCACGTTGAACAATCATAGTCCATCCTCTGCATATTCAATTGTACCTTCACTGTACAGCTCCATGAGCAATGTGATCAATTGCGCGCCATCCAATGTAATCCATTCCCCTGGCTAACGTGCAACCGTAACCAGAAATCGTTTCCGCGCAATCAGAAGAAGACTCCTACATATACATTATAACGGTTCAGTTCTGCCCGTTATGTTCGTTGTTTTTCTGTTTATGTTTTTTTTTGTTATTACCCGAATGTTAAAAGTCGATTTGAAATGAATTTTATTTTATTTAAAGAAATAATGAACTTTACACGATTTACAGCAATTGTTGTTAAGCCACCATTGTCGCAGTGTCGCAGCTAATCATCATTGTCTGGTAACAAAGGTCGGCTGGCACTGGCGTGTTGGGGGAAAAATGGTGGTGGAAGAGAATCAAAGAAAATGAGGAGGTGATTGTTTTTCTTTGGAACGAATAAGTAAAAAAAGAGAAGAAAAGGAGGGGTAGAAAAAAAAAAGGGAGGAGAGGACACAGAAAGGACGATCGAGAGGTACGGATCGTCCAGCACCTTTCCGAGAAAGAAAAGGACTTCCCTAATACGCATGACGAGCGGAATCGGATTTGGAGGCTTCGACGTTTTGGACGAAAAAACATTTCCCCGATCCCCGCCCTCCGTTCTTCTTTATTCTCCTCGTTCATCGTCAAGGAAGGTTTAACATTTGGACTCCTTATGAAGAGGGAAAATCGAACGACGAAGTTCTGTAGCCCTCGACTGGAAACAAAAAAAAGATAAGTAGGCCTTTCAATTTCCTGTTTCTTGAGATTTGTATCTTCATTGAATTAATCGATAATTATGAACAATTTAATCAATTTATTGCGACCTAACAAAGATGATTGACGCCTCATCGATACGACGAAAACCAGTTGGTCAGGACTTTTGAAGCCCGCAACTACGTTCGAGAAACCATCAAGTAAGACGAACTTTCCTATTTCCTTATGGGAGCCCTGCCGTTGTGGTTTATCTCTTGGTCAGAAAACGTTAAAAATTAGAAATTAAGGAAAGGAGAAAAGGAAAAAAAAATAAAAGAGGAAATATATTTAACCTAAAGACTTACATGATAACTTTACCGACTTCAAGTTTTTTTTTCTGTCAGTGTCAACTCTGCTTTCTACGGACCGAACGGGTAGTGGGTGGGTAACCTCTACTAACTAACCTTGTCCCGTTCCTAGTATGAATGCCTAAGTCAACTGAGTCCCCCCCCCCCCCACTCACGAACGTTTTTTTGCTCTCGAAGTATTTGTCCTCCTACGATCCCGGGTTGTCGTTCAGGAAATATCGACAGTTGATTAAGGTTCAAGATAATTCAAAAGGTCAAAAAAGATACGAAAGATTATCTATTTTTCCTTACGTACGCTACTCGTAAGTAGGCGTAGTCGTCTCGAATTCCAACCATTAATCTTAGAAGGATCCAACCAAAGCTTCTCAGTGATTGATTTACAGAGTTACTTGTTAATGACCCGTGACAATTATGACAACCGATAGAATATGACGAAAATGAATGGACGATTACCATACTGACCTGAACCTTACCCATTTAAGACTTTAATTCGACGTTTTGTCAATCTCGACATCGCAACCGAACTTTCCCTTTTGTTCTGATCGATAATTTACTCTCCTGTTTCTCTTGTGTTAATATAGACTATTACAGAACTCATTGTCGTTAATTAGTCTTGTTCATTATAATTTTTTTTTTTTTTTTTGAATTGTCCCTAGAGTGACAGAAAAGTGGTCTTTTATTTGAAAACCTTTCTGACTTTGACTAAGACTAATAAAATATTTGTCTTCCCGTCCGCCACTTTTAGGAGGGAACAACCAATCTAGGGTATTATCTTCTTAATCGTAATTATAGACAACCTACTCACTCGTAAATGAATATTACATTTCTAACAGGATCTCGTTGACCTATTCGACTCCCTCCATCTTCGATTGCTGTGAGGATCTGTGTAGAAACGCCGATCCTTACAAAGTTTTTTTTTGGTTAATCCTCCTAAAAAGCCATGAACGCTTGATGATGCACGTCGCGACGTGGACTTTACTGGCGATTTTGTTGATGATGGAGAATCAGCCAGTAGTCGACGAAACCGACAAACTGATCGCAGCGTTGATTCAACGCCGTGTACCGATCGTCTTGCTCAGCGAAGAAGCCGTACTGTTGGTGAACACACGCTTACAGGTGGAACTTGAAGGCGAACACACGCAACGTACAAGGAGACTACATGAAGAAATTCGACGTCTTCAAACTACACTCGTCGTGACCCCCGAAATAAACGTATGGAAAACTTATCCGGTGGATGACTTCGTTGAAGGCGGCATAGTAAAATATAGTGTGGGGATTGGACATGCCCTTATCGAAAAAGTCGAACGCACCCTCAGCCATCAGACGCAAGTCTTAGCCCGAATGAACGAGCCAAAGGAAGGATCACCTACAAAATGGAAAGAAATCCTCAACCTTCCAGCCTATACTCGTGAAGACGATATTGACGAATATTTGGACAGGATCGACACACGAGCCCTGTTGATGGAAGTACCTATTGGGACGTTGCCTCGAATCTTACCACTTTTAATGCCCGAGGAGATGGGTCCCTGGGTGGCCACGAAACTGAGAGAACTTCCAAACTGGACAGCATGCCGCGAATGGTTGAAAGGACAATTTGGACGGAAAATCGGCTTGACGGATGGGAAAAGAAGTATTATAAATCGTCGCCAAAACCAAAATGAAACCTTTTCCCAATTTGTATTTGACTTGTGCAAAAAAAACCAAAAGTTAACTTTCCCCTTGGAGATGGATGAGGTCATTGACCTGTGTTATCGCAACATGAAAACGGACATACGCAGCAAAATACGACGATCAGAATTCCGCACGTTACGGGAATTAGAGCATATAGTGGTCGAATGGGAGGAGAACCTTGCTATGGAAAGAAAATCAAAGCCACCTCCCAAACGACGAAATGAAACCGAACAGGATACGCCACGTTTGACACCAATAGAATT
Organism: Rhysida immarginata; assembly: GCA_023313115.1. Taxonomy (NCBI): domain Eukaryota; kingdom Metazoa; phylum Arthropoda; class Chilopoda; order Scolopendromorpha; family Scolopendridae; genus Rhysida; species Rhysida immarginata. The sequence continues at coordinate 284,942 of JAHWFO010041447.1, read as the reverse complement.
TCGTTGTTATGGTTGCAACAGACCTGGGGTGATCCGACGTAATTGTGACGTTTGTAACCCCCGGAGTCCCGACCCTGGACCCGATGTCTAGTGATAGTACCACCCTAATTTTTTTTTTTTTTTTTTATTCCCTTTTCAAGGAGGGGGTTATAACGGTTCAGTTCTGCCCGTTATGTTCGTTGTTTTTCTGTTTA
>JAHWFO010041447.1:219017-284348 GCA_023313115.1 Rhysida immarginata | reverse complement strand
TATTGTATTCCAGGGTTCTTGTGTCTCGTCCTTCTCTAATTATATATATCCGTTCATTGATGAAAATAAGAAAGAAAATTCCACAGTTTGGATTCGAACAGGGAAACTTCAGCTCTTCAAAAGTTCCAGGTTCGAATTCAGCCTGTGGAGTTTTCATTCCCATTTTCATCAATAATTTAAACATTTGATGTTTTACGTAGGATAAACCCTCATCGAACATTCTTGAGATGTTCTTAAATATTTATTGCTTTGTTTTTAATAAGTGCGTTAAATATTTCATCTGCGAAGTCGATCTTACTGAAATAAATAAAAAAATATTTCAGTTAAAAGTTCTGTAATTCGCCCACACCAGTCATAAACCTCATCCCTATTTCCACTCTGGACGACCGAGTCCATATTTATCTTTTACGATGTTCGTTCAAACTACTAGACATTATAACCGATCAACTTTGCTTCGCTCAACTCTTGCCAAGCAAGTGAAAACGCTTTTGGAATGAACTGTACATACCTTTTTTTAGTTTACTTTTAACTCTAATAAAGAAATGTATACAACAATTGGTTTCAGATAAGCATTAAATCCTTTGTAATAAAAAATTATTTTCTTCTATGTCAATGTATAAGCATAAGGAAGGTTCAATACTTCCCTTCTATGATTATTCTAATACTAGCTTGTGGCACCCGAGATCTGAAGAATAAACTTATTCTTTAGATCTTGATTAACTTTGAGTAGCAAGTCAAAACCAGCGCTGCGTAAGCGGAAAAAACGTCATCGGCACAGAAAAGCACGCGGGGGTGAAAATGAAAAACGAGAGGAGAGTTTAGAGTAGGGGACTTGCGAGCGAGGACCCGAAGCAAGAGGTTGATCCCGGGAATAGGAAATTTCCATAGAGAAATTTCTCGAAAGAATGTTTGAATGAGAGAGAGACTTTTCTCGAAAATTATGTCGAGGCGAAGGACAACGCTGGTGATATCATATGCAGCCTAAGAAAGGGACTAACACGGACATAACCCTTATTAAGGATATTCTGCATTCTCGTGATTTCCCTCAGCAACTCGTCGAGTTCGTTTCGCTGTAGACTGCGTCGCCAGAGAGGAAAAAAGAATTCGTCTAAAGCGTGGACACGGAATAACTAATACACGTAAGGAAAACTTCCCTAGTTTCAGTGATATATCTTTATGTGGCGCAAAATCGAAGATGGGCCGAAACTCTTTCGTCCGTTGAAAGAAGCGTTTTATCACTGATTAGTTATTATTTTTTTTTTAAGAATTGTTTTTCTCAATTGTTTTTATTGTTTTTGTAGATAGAGGCTAACTTATACTCTTGTTCTGTAACGGACTTCCTACCTTCAGGAAATCAAAGTTCGGCAATAATTGTTCACATTATTATAGAAAACTATGCATTCGAATAGTATCAATATTAACTAAATAATACTTTAATGAAATATTATAAAGCAAAAGTAAGAAATGAAGTAACATGTCAGCTTCGTCCAAGATGCAATTTAATTTTAAAAATACCTCGAATTCTAGTTAATGCATTATTAGTGATGAAAAATAGGAAAGAAAATTCCACAGCCTGGATAAAAACCAGGAACCTTTGGCTGCGGACTAGGTAACTGCTCTAACCAAGCCCTAAGGTCATGTAAATAGCGGTTTGCTTTCATGTCTGCAGTGGCGCAATAGGAGGTTGGATATTATGTATCTGCAGTTGCTTCACCAGAGCGCGCAACGGTTTGGATTGGTATGGACTTCGTACGAAGAGACGTCACTTCCTTAGTGATTCGCCATCTTGGTTCCACACAGCCGTTGCTAGGAAGAGTTTAAATCATTTTCTCCTTTTGAAATTAATTTTGGATCGTCATTAAAAACGTAGCAATACAATATAGTTTTATTGCAGACATTCTGATCGCTTATGTAGCCAAACTTGTGTCAGAGTGAGCATATCTAATGCTTAGCAACGACATGTGTGGAACCAAGATGGCGCGTTGCCAAGGGGTGGAGCTAACTGTTACATCACTCGTGCGAAGTCCATTAGCAACATCCGGTTGTTTCAGAGCGCGAAAGAAACACGCGAAAGTTTGATCGTGCTTAAATTCTACAAATATTCGACTTATTTAGAAGTCGTTGTCTAAAATAGAACAAATGTATGTATATATTCTAAAATTATATTTAATGTTTTAAGTGTATTTTGTATATTTATAAAGTGGGAAAAATGAATAAACATTAAATATAGCTGGGCTGAGAGTCCTTGGTGCCAAAGTGTGCGGAAGAATAGCAGAGTTAAATTTTAAGATATTAAAGAAATCAATGCATTAAATATTCTTATAGTCCATAATTTAAATATGCCATGGGCCCCTCTTGAAATGGTTTGGTTTGGTTTATTTGATATTAACGTCCTTTTCAACTGCTGTGGTCATTTCATGACGGCGTTATAGGGGCCACAAATTTTGCCTCGCAAGGGTTCTTTAACATATAGCCAGCAAACGATTACACGGACCAACGGCTTTACTTCCCTTCCAAAGGAAGTGTGTGATCTCAGGATTTTCTCCCCTGAAAAAATCCTCGTCGTCCTCGGCTGGGGTCGAACCCGCATCCTCGGACATCTGAGGCGATCAGGCAACCCCTGAGCCACCGAGGCCGATTCTCTTGAAATATTACCTATTATTATTACACTTCTGTGCTGAATCAACCTGAATAAGGGATAAATATTTAAGAATATATACAAGTAACAAAAAATAGATCGCTGCATAGGGAAACAAATGTGATGTTGGAAAGCTTTTACCTTATAACTTTTACTAACATCAGAGCAGTAAAATTACTATCACTACTGCTATTATCAGAGCTACAAATGTTTTAAGTCTTAGTGAGTGTCTTGTCCTGATTTAAAATCCTATGTGCCTCTTTAGGAGATTTGTACCAAGATTCAGCATTTTTCGATCTTCTTAAAAATAAATTTAAGTTACTGAATATTTAGATAATTTTTTATGTAATTTAATAAAAGTACAAAAAATACAAATTGTATAATAATTAAAAGTTTGATCGTGTTTTAAAACTTTTTAATTTTATTTTAGTTTTATTTCATTAATTTAATCCTTCAAATTTTGCAAATAATTGTATAAGTGTTTAATTAATAAAATGTTAAATTTTTAAATTAACATCTTATAAATTAACATAAATTTATGATTAACACAAATTAATAAAACACTAAATGTAAAGAAAACGCTATTTTTTATCCTGAGACGCGACCGTGTAATCTTCAGGAGAAAAATGAAGACTGCATAATTTCATGTGATTTGAAATTTTCTTTCCAGATTTGGTTTTTTGAATCCACTGCTTACTAATAATTCCATTTGTTGTAAAGGAATAAAATTTCAATCCTTTATTTTTTTTAGAATTTGCCGAGGATTATGGAACACAACAATTGTACGGCATTTTCGCGTTAACTTAACCTTACCGGATGTTGCCAATACCAAAATTGTTCCTTGCGCACTCTGGCGGCGCAATAAAAACTAAAACATCCAGCTTCCAATTGCATGGCGCGTTGGTGGTCTTTAGCCAAAGGTTCCTGGTTCGAATCCAGGCTGTGGAATTTTCTTTCCTATTTTTCATGATTAATTTGAACAGCTGAGGTATGGCGTACGATAAAACCCTCACTGAACATCTTATGATTTATAACGTATTATTGCCATGATTAATTAAAAGGTGTTTATAAAGATTCCATAATTCAATAAGCAATATGTTTTAGTTTAAAGCATTACACAAACAGAATGGCATTACAGTGAACCCCTCCTCCCGACCACCCCTTTAACATGACCACCCCTCCATCCGACCAGCGACTATGTTTTCATTCGCCAAGCTCCACATTTACATTGTACTCCCTCCCTCTAAGAAGACCATCAACCCCTGATAAAAAAAATTCATGTAGAACTGCCCAGTGCATAGAGAGGTAGCAGCTAAAGGGGCTTCCCCTTATAACCGACGCCAACACGATCTAAACAGGAAGTTTAGATCGCGTCGGCTTCGTTATAGATAGGGTGCGTGTTTACAAACATTAGCTTACTCTGTATCTGGACGTATTTCCACTTTCGTAATAACTGTACTTCTAGCGTTGGCTGTTACTAAAAGTTGACATTATTCAGATTGACTGCCGAGTGCCGCGATGTATCATTAATTTATTACTGAATCGAAGATTATAAAACGGTACACGGAAATCGATGAAACCTTACTTTACTAAATAATTTTGCCTTTTGCGAATTGATTGAACCGGGAGGAACACAACACGGCATTTTTGTTGGTTAAATTGTTCGTTTTTTACTCTTTCCTGCGTCAGAAATTCTATGCTCGGAAGTGAAAGAAGGCACAGAAAGTGGTGCATGTGCGTAGCTACTTTCTGCGCACCCAGAGACAAATGAAAGTAAGAGACTGGCACTGCCCTATTCATTTCGCTGAGCGCTCTTGGTGCCACCGGAAGTGCAGCAGTTGCCATGTTGCGAGTGGCAAAAACCTAAGGCGGCGTATGTTCTCAATGTATTTCAGCTGTTTTTGTAGATGATTTCAGGAGGTGTTAATAAACATAACCTATTTTCTGATTAAAAAAAAAAAATTATTGCATTAACTAACGTTAAGGTATACTTTTAATAACTTTCAATAGCTGATTCAATGCCTTACGAATTTTTAAATGAGCACGTACAACTCGCAAGTCCTATCGTTATAATTAGGGTGACCAAATTTCCAAAATGGAAAACCGGGACACCATATTTTTAAAAGTTCTGATTACTGTTCACTATATTGACATCGCTGAAAAAAGCAACTCATTTTTTATGACAAACTATGCCCGATTCCTTCCATGCTGCAAATTTCTCATCCATATTATTCCATGTAGGCGGTTCTGTTAACAGCATCCAAGAGAATACACTAATTTTGAAATCGTTCTTAGCAATTTAGAAAGATAGTCATAGGCAGTTACGTAAAATTCTCTGGTTTCTTGTTTGAAATTAGATGAGGCTGAATATGATATTTCGTCCCTTTGTAAGGCAATGTTTACATTAAGTGTAAGAAATTCTGCATTGAATCGATCTTGGAGTATGTGTAGGATATCCTGAAGTATCGAATGGACTTCGATACAAGGTTTTTTTACTCCCCCCCCCCCCTCAACTTTTCTAATGCCATTTTGGAATCCATGCAACTAGCTGTGAATAAACCAGAAAAATGATTCACTTAGTGAATCCTTAAAGAAATTCAAAATTGTTTTCGGTCCTTTTTTCTCTAAAAGAAAAAAAAAGACTGCGTCTTCAAAAATTTTCAAAATTCGTTCTACTGCAGGGAACAATGACAACCAACGTGTATGCGAATGAGACAAAGCAGTCATGCATTCTGCTCCCACAAACTCACAGAACTCTTTCAACCTTTCAACTCTGGCTGCTGTATATTGAAAAAAAATTAAATATTTTTACAACTATGGCCTCAACCTAACATAGGAATGCTGGCTGTCACGAATAGAAGGAATGGCCCAGGAATCGACGGAATAATAGTATTCCGGAACTGAATGAGATTGAATTAGAACGGAGGTTCTAATTTGTGATACCAGGACATATTAACGGATAGTTACTCAAAAACCGGGACGCCTGGTCACCCTAGTTATAATGGAGGCTTAGCCAGAGACAAGTGAAAGCATAGATGAAGAAAAATGAAGAAGGAAAGTTATTTCTTTATCCACGGTAAAAGTAAATGAAACTAGAGGAAGGAAGAATTTATTTTTTCAGTCTTAACTGATTTTTATTTTTAAAAAAGTTGATTCTTGTAACTTAATCGGTTTTTAATACCTAGTAAAGATTTTCATTTCTAAATAAAAATAAATTTGAAGCCACTTCATATAGCATTACCAGTGGAGTTTCGAAAATAGCTTCAGTTACACAAAAAATTTAAATTGGTTTATTATTTATTGATTTTTAAATATAATAAGTCGTGATAAGACACTGCGTATATTTTCTCCACTTATTTTTTTCTGTCAGCCGCTTGGTTTCATGGTGATATTGAATATTACAGTATGTAATGATAATAAGTCTAATAAGTCGAAGCACATGATCGTCAGAAGGACTCATTTCAAATGAATGGTGAGTTAAATTAGTGAAAATATTAATTTTGTTTTCGGTTATAAAATGTAATGTTTTTATTAGAATTTTGATAGGCGTATTCAATTTAATTGCTGTTTGCTCTCCTAGATTTAAAATTCACTCCTAATGATTTTTTCTGAAATTTTGCACAGGTTTACTACATCTTTCGATGGTGTGATAAGGCCTCTTTATTTTTTTTCACAATGAAGTTAAAGCTGTGGCAGCTCTGATATTGCTCTTTCAACGCTTCTTTACATTGAATACATATTTTAGATTTAATTACAGAGCTAGAAACTAATCCTGCAATATATTCTACAACTGAATCGCAATTTTTTGACAAGATTTTAATATCAGGGATTGGATAATATTGAGACGCATCATCTGGTATCGATTTGTGATTATATTCTTCAGAGTTATACATGAAGTTTTGTGCCCTGCACTCAATTTTAATCTGGTAAATTTAATGCCAATCAATTTGTCATTAATTTAATGTAATCATTTTTTTATTAAAAGGTACTTAAATTGGTTTTTTTAAACAAAAAACGAAAAGTAAGAAATAATTCTCAGTTCATTAAAATAATCAATATTCTTCACCGGAGCACCTGATGCTATTTCAACCGCACGCCTTCATGCCATTAGCACCAGTGAATCTGGAAGTTGGCTACATGCCCTCCCTTCCCCTACCTTGGGTACTTTCCTTGATGACAACTTCCTTCGTATCGCCGTCGGTCTCCGCTTAGGCAGTCGTCTATGTTTTCCACACTCTTGCCGCTGCTGTGCAACCATTGACGAACTAGCCCTCCACCCCCTCAGCTGTGACAGTTTTGGTCATAGAAGCCGCCATAGTTGTATAAATGACACGGTACACCGTGCCCTCGCCACCGCAGGCATTCCATCATCACTGGAACCCAACGGTCTGTCTCGAAGCGATGGCAAATGCCCTGATGGAGTGATCCTCTCCGCCTGGAAATCAGGGAAGATGTTACTATGGGACGTGACCTGCGTGGATACCCTTGCCTGCTCCTACCTAGACGGAAGTTCAAAGGAGGCCCGTTTCGCGGCTAACCTTGCCGAAAGCAAGAAAACGTCGAAGTATGCCGACCTGCTTAACAACTTTCTTTTTGCCCCCATCGGCTTCGAGACTTTCGGCTCCTGGGGCTCTAATGCCCTCTCTTTCCTAAGGGACCTCTGGTTTTAGACTTTCCGTCGCTACACAGGACACAAGATCCATGGAGTTTCTTCGCCAAAGAATATCCCTAGACATTCTCTACCACGTGCTACTCCCTTCAATGAAATTTACTTCGTCTGACCCCCTCCCCCCGTTTTGTAACCTCCAGTAAATCGGCGTCACAGGATACAATTATTCCACTGTGGGGCGAATGGCAGAGGATAGAACTGTGGTACCAAAAACATTTAACTAGTGTTCATATTTCTTTTATATTTAATACAATTTTTGTGTAAGCAGATTGTTTTTTTTTCGATATCAACAATGTATAATAGCATAAATTTATCATTTTGGTTTTTATTTCCATTTTGTTTTAGTTAACCAATCATGTTTTATTTGTATTTATCATATTGTATTGATTGATATAAATTTATTATTGATTAATTTATTAATAGCCGAATAAGTGTTCCGGCCATGCTGATTTAAAGAAATTTATTAATCCAAATATTATAATAAGCAATTAACTAATAATATAATTACTTTTGAACTGAAGTATTGGATCTTTAAAAAAAAACAATTCCACCATTATGTGTGAGAATGTGGCCCAGTTAGTTATTAGAATGGGAGATTATAATTTGTACATCTCGTACAAATCAACAATAATTTGGATTATAATAGTGAACTGTTTATTTTATTTTATTAACTTTCAAATTAAAATGTATAAAGCAGAATTTTCCTAGTTTATTGTGTAATATAATCTCTTTCTCCTTTTCCATTTAAACTATTTTTTTACTTTCTTAATACGTAGTATAAGAAAGTATTGTAATTACGACCTCGAAATTTTCACTGATCTTCACGTTTTAGGGTACCTAGATTACGAAAAAGTGATTTTTGGAAAATGTCTGTGTGTCTCTCTGTCTGTGTGTCTGTGTGTGTGTGAATGTGTGTGAGCATGTGTGTGTGTGTGTGTGTGTGTGTGTGTCCAAACGGCTAAAGCTATATAGACCAAGCTTTAAACTTAGGATTATAGTCCTCCTCGGGAGGTCTGATTAGTTTTCCAGCGGAATCGGTGAACCGGAAGTATCAGTTTATTCTAGCGCCAAAATATAAATTTTGAAATATCTCGTTAACCATTGCGTTTATAAAAATTTTGAAGGGATTGAAAAGTGTTTCCTTTACAATTTTAAACAACTTTTGTTAACAAAATTTTTCAAAATTCCAACCGGAAATACCAGTTTTACTCTTATCAAAATCCAGTTTTTTGCTAATATAGACGAAAGAAGATGGTATAGGAAAATTTGGAATCTATACCAAAGTTTTTAGAAGCTACTTTGAAGTAACTTTTATTCACAAACGTATAGATTCCATCTATCGGAAGTAGCCATTTCAGAGAGTTGTTTAATTTTTTTCTGTATTTGGACCAGGACATTTACGTATAGGAAAATCGTGTGGTGACCACACTTCATTTTTTTAACCGACTTCATTTTTTTAACCGACGTTCTCTGTTTGACCCGTATATATTCAAAGAAGCTATGTAAAAAGGGTATTTTTTTTAAAACCACGCTTTTATCACGTTTTATTATTATTATTATTATTATTATTATTATTATTATTATTATTATTATTATATCTCATCAACAATATGGCATAATTTTGTAACAATAAACAACGGATACATTTAATCCTCGTTATAACGAATTCTTTGTTGTGGCAATTGGACAATACGTAGTAATGAATTAGTATCATTAGGACACAAAATAGTGAAGCGATATGAAAAAAAAAATTTTTAACAATGCATTTTCATCGGTCCTGCGTACGTGTACCAAGCTTCAGCTCGCTAGCTTCTAGGGAAGTTGGTTTAATATTAATTATAAGATTTGACCTAAACACTCTAACATTGCAAGTTAAATAAAAGCTTTTCATAATAATAATAAAAAAGGTGGTTCTCTGTTTGATCCATGAATATTTTTCTGGGTAGGTTTTTTTTACCGACTTCAAAAAAAGAAGGTTCTCCGTTTGACCCGTATACACTGTCATATCAATGAATTATGACCAGCACCCCTTCAAGGCGCACTCATGGTTCGCCCCGACAACGATAACACCTAGCAAAATTTGCATAACAGGCTGAGAAAGCTTTAAAGCTGATGCATCAAACGCCAGGTGCACGAGCCTCAAGATGGGTAAATGTTCGGATTTAACGGACATCCAAAAAAGGGATGATAATAGGCTATGGCAGCAAGGGTGGCACCATCTCCGAAACGGCGCGATTTGTGAACTGTCCACGGTCCGCTGTAGAGGTGTACAAAGAGTGGACAGCAGGGACAGAAATCGCATCCCAACGCCATCACTGTAAAGGCCGTTTCACATTACCACCTTTGCGAACGAAAATCGGACGAAAAAATATCGGAAGGCATTTTCGCAGCCGGATGTAGCTTTCACATTACATGCGAAACGACCGACTGTCGGTTGCCTGATGCATACGATGCGAAAATCATGCGTCCAGTTCGATTAGATATTTTTCGCATCGGACCGATTCCACCATATGCGAGAGCCAATCAAAAATCAGACCCATACTGCAAAGCGCATTGAACGGTGGCGGGAGAAGTGTGAATGAACAACATGGAATTTTGTGCGGTAGCCATGGATTCTCAAGTAGAGAGAGACAGGCTTTCGTTTAACGAATCACTAATTGCAGCTGTGGAAAGAAGACGAGGTATATGGCCAAAAAATTGCCCAAAAAATTGCCTTTTTTTGGCAGGACATAGCTGAAGAACTGAGAACAGGTGCGTTGTATGGTCATTTGCATGTGACATTTGATGATAATAATTATTAGTTTATCATATAGTCTATAATTTTTTATATTTTTTACCATTTTATTATTAGAAAAACAACACGTAATCGACAGGTGGAGAAACCTGCGAGATACTTATATAAAGTTACTAAAAAAAATACGAGATGGCAAAACTTCTGGGAAGGGAAAAGATGAAATCCCTCAAGTGCGATGGCCGCATTTTAATCAGATGTCTTTCTTGGAAACTATTTCTACCCCAAGAAGGTATGAAGCTCATTGCTCTATTTATTAAAAAAAATAGATTTTAACTTTTAGAACCCGTACATTTAATATGTTCATATAATTATAAATTACAGCAAGAGATACTGTAGCTGTACGTATTGTATTAAAACAATAATTGGCCTACAAAAAATATTAAAAAAAAGTGAAAGTACCACTATTAAAAATATTTTATTATATATTACTGATCTCATGATTATTACATTTTGTATTTTGAATTTCAGTAGCAAAATGTACTGAATGCTTTCTGTACAAAAAGTACATGCTTTTGAAATCTGAATGTCAAACTTCAAGAAGTGATGAGGGATAGCAAATAAACTAAAACAGTGTATATGGTGTTGGGCAAAATGATATTAATTTGATTGTTGCAAGTAAAGATTAATTAATTTTTATAGAGTTTTAGTTGGTTTTGTAGTCGCAATTACAATTAATAGCTTGTTAACTTTAGTTAAACTAATTTTCAATTACAACCTACAAATTATAAGTTTAGGTATAATAAGTATTACAAGTGAATTAAAGCTATTCCCATTACTAAGCGGGTGGTGATAATTCAGTGATATGACAGTGTAATTATATAACCTATCTTTCCACTTATTAGTATGCATATTTTCAGGCCATGTTTATAATACAATGATTCTCAAGATTGCAATAAGGCATCCTGTTACATCAAAGTGACATCAGATATTTTTTATATATGAATGTATGAGGGTTTGTTGTATACTTTCTAAGAGTATAGTATACTAACATCTTGTAATAAATTTCCATTATCAAATATTGAATACTTATCTTTTACAGCACATCCGGAAACATTTCAGAAATTACTGAAATAACTACAGGTACATGTAGTAATGAAGAAAATGTCACAAAAGAATTTACACTACCTGACTATCAATCATCTGCATCGCCAATTATATATGAAATTATTGATACCAGCATCAATTCTCCAGTTTGTGCTAGCCCTAGCCCAACAGAGGATATAATGGCAACTCCAAATTCATCGCAGAATCCCCAAAAGCGACGTAGGAGGCAAGACACCTCATCTGAATTATTAACATGCTTGCAACAAAATGCAAACATGCTTCAGTATAATGATCAAAAAATTCAGATGCTTAATGCCCAGATAGCATAGGCTAAACAAAACCCTATGGAAGCATTTTTATACAGCTTAGCTCCTCGATTAAGGGCTACGCCTCCTCACTTATTAAATTCGTTACAAATGAACTTACTGTACATAACAGCCCAATACAGTGAAGGAAAATTGCCAACACAACTGCTGCCTATGTAAAAACAAATTTATAGCAAGCAATTTTTGTATCATTCAATTATTTTTATATTCTATTTTTACCTAATATTCGCCTTCTTGTTCTCGTCTCCTCCAAATTGGACGAACCCACCATCTTCTTTTCGCTTGTAAATGACGGCATGCTATTAAAGATGTTATTATTCTTTGCCTGCGTAGCAGCATACACCGCCTTGCAAACAATAAACGTTTTTTTCTTAAAATTAATGATGAGGATCGATAATCACGACACCCGACAGACATGGCACACATGTTTGTTTTCTTTGCGCATTTATTTGCGCATGCCGACAGCGCTGTCAATGTGAAAGCAACCTGCGAATTTCGGACGCCTGATTCGTAGACCGTTGTCGTGTGCCGACGAGATTTCTGCCGTCCGAAATTCGGCCTGTATTTTGTCGTCCGATTTTCGTTCGCAAAGGTGGTAATGTGAAACGGCCTTAAAGGCTCACGAGCCATCGACCGACGGGGTGAGCGGCGCCTACAACGACTTGTAAAAGGTGACAGGAGAGCCACAATCCATCAACTGACTCCCAGATTCAACAGTGGTGCCAACAGACGTGTATCCGACATTACCGTTGAACGCACCCTGCTACGGATGGGCCTGAACAGTCGACGCACAGTTGCTGCACCCATGTTGACCAGGGTCATCGTCAACGACGCCTAAACTTTGCACGTGAGCACCACCATTGGACCACAGACGAGTGGGCTAAGGTCGCCTTCTCCGACGAGTCAAGGTTTTTGCTCCTTAAGATTGACGGGCGATGGCGAGTGCGTCGTGAACGCCATGAAAAGAGACTGCAGGAGGCTATTGTGGGCTGGTGGGGGTAGTGTGCTTGTGTGGGGGATCTTCAGTAGGTCCACTATTCGTTTAGAGGGCAATTTGAATGCCTGTGGCTATCTGTCAATCGTAGCGGACCAGGTACACCCGTACAGGCTGACGATGTTCCCCTATGTGATGGTGTGTTCCAGCAGGACAATGCACCCTGCCACAAGGCACGTCTCCTGGATTTGTTCGAGGAACACTCTACTGACTTTCGAGTGCTCCCTTGGCCCGCTAATTCGCCGTACATCAATTCAATCGAACATCTGTGGGAGCATTTGATCGCTATGTACAGCAACTGGACCCTCTACCTCTGACTCTGGAAGCTCTGTGGACAGCGCTTCAAGGGGAATGGACTGCCATACCATCGGACACATATCGCGCACTTCTTGCATCATGCCACGACGCCTAGCAGCAGTTATAGCTGCGAAGGGTGGCTACTCCCATTACTAAGCGGGTGGCTATAACTCAGTGATATGACAGTGTACATATGTATGTATGTTCGCGATTTTTTCAAAAACTACTGATCCGCTATTCGACTGAATATTTTTCTGGGTTTTTAACCCATGAAGTCGGTTCATTTTTTGTTAAAAAAGTTCTTGTTAAATTTATGTTTAAGAATAACTTTATTTATCACCAAATAACTTTTTATCGGATGGGACGATTTGGATGATTATTTTTGTTTAATAATGCAATTTCTCTGGTGGTCCCATAATAAATTCATGGAGATATCTTAGGTACATATTATAAAAAAAATCATTGTTTACGATTGATTCACATGCATTACCTTCGGCAATCAGCGTTTCTTGCCAATCTCATAATGGCGGCAGGAAGGCACCACTAGAAGGAATGATAGTCGAAATTTGTTCAAAGGCACCTGGTTTCTTAGAACCATTATGGTTCATAGGAACTTTCAATGCTAAAATATGTCATGTAATATATCAAACGACTTGGAATGATGTACCATGAATGAATATAACTTAAAATTAATGATAGTCGAAACTGCTTCAAAGGCACCTGGTTTCGTGGAACCATTATGGTTCATTGGAACTTTCAATGCTAAAATGTAGCATGCAATATTTCAAACGTACTTGGAATGATGTGCCATGAATGAATATAACGTAAAATTAATGATAATTGAAATTGGATCCAAGGCACCTGGTTTCATGGAACCATTATGGTTCATTGGAACTTCCAATGCTAAAATATGGCATGTAATATATCAAACGACTTAGAATGACGTGTCATGAATGAATATAACGTAAAATTAATGATAATCGACATTAGTTCCATGATTCGTGTTTTATTGATACCATTATGGAACCATTGGAAACTTTCAATGCTAAGATATGGCATGTAATTACTTATGCCTTATATTATCAATTACAGACTTATTTTAAAGACTTTAAGTAACGTTCTACCTCAACTTATTTTATGTAAATTACAGACTAATTTTTTAATTAGTTTGTGTTAGGCAAATTTTAACAATAGCTAGTAGCTAATCATTGCTTTTACGGTACATGCTTACGTAGAAAAGCGTTGGCAATAGTTTATGAAGAAAGAATTGACCCTTACACAGAAGGCTTCAACAATGAACGCTTATTTCATTAAATTGGAATGCTTACAAATTAAAGGATTCGTATATGCTCTAATCTATAGAGAATTGCTACTTTCTCCATTTAACTTTTCAAATAGTTTTATGCAGTTTGAACTATACATTTCCCTTAGAAGTAGGCCTTGCTTAGTAACCAGAGGCTTCCTTAGCAACCTCATCTAATTCTTAACAATGAAAGGCTTCTTTGGAAATCAAATGCTTTTCTTTTCGTTCTCGAATGCTTTAAAATCCTATCGGTCCTGGGCATTTTGGTTGCCTGACTTGTCTGGATTGGTAAACAAAAATTTTTATACTTACAGGCTAATTTAGAATCTTTAAAATAAATTCATTTTTTAATAAACCTACAATTGAAAAGTACAACCAAAATAAATAAGTCTTATATTGGAATTTACAGGAATTTTTATATAAATAGGGGAAAGCTTACCTACTTTCATTTATAATTGATTTAAAAACCTTTAAACATCTGGAATATGACACTTAAATAAATCCTCCCAGACCACTCATCAGCCATTCTTTAATAAATCTAATATAGAATTAAAAAAAAAACTGTTTGGAACTATGTACAGTCTGTTTCCTATTTTAGTGGACAGTTGATAAAACCTTTTAGAAACGCAAAACCCTGATATCTAACAATTTATACGTCTTTAATACAATGTAAATGGTGCTTCTTTACATTTTCAATACTCTGAGAAAGAGCTTTTACATAACAAAAACATAAACGGTGATTCATGAGAATCTACTTGTTTCCTATTTAGTGGACAATATAAATAAAAGAAATGAAATAAACAATACTAATAGGAGAATTTATCCTTAGTATTTAGTGGACCCTCCATTCTGTGTAACAAGTGTGAAAACACGATCCTTCATTGATTTAACAAGCTTTTGAAGGACTTCAGGATCTAAGTTATACCATGCTTCAACAATTGATTCTTTCAATGATGAAACACTGCTGTACTGACGTCCATCTTCGTAAACTTTACGCACAATGATACCCCATAAGTTCTCGATAGGGTTCATGTCTGGACTTTTCGGTGGCCAGACCATCATATTGACATTTTTAGATTTCAGCCAGTTCTTTGTTGACATCGAACTGTGGCACGGGGCGTTGTCTTGCTGCAGAACCCAAGATGGTCCACAAATGTCTTGTCCATAAGGTAAGGCAGCTTCTTCAAGTAGCTCCTGATATTTCACAGAATTCATTCTAGGGTAACGAATGCTAGAGGAGTAGTTCCATTAAAGCCAAAACCGCCCCATATCATTACTGAGCCGCCACCATGAACTCTTGTAGAAAATAACTGCTTCTCTTTGCGAATGTCATGCCAGTATGACTGCAACCCATCTGGACCATCCAGATTGAATTTTTTTTCATCTGTAAACAACACCTCCATCCATTTGTCATCCCACGTCATATGTTCCTTTGCCCAGTGCAAACGTTGATTCTTATGCTCAGCAGTTAATGGAGGTTTGGCCTGTTTTTTTGTGTACATCAAGTGTGGTGATGAAGACAAAATCTTCCACACAGTCTTGCGCTTTACTGGAAGTTGCAGATCAGCACATATTCGAGCACACGAGTGGCCAGTTTGAGTTGCTTCATGGATGATGTGTTGTTTGTCACGATTTTTTCAACTTTGGCTTCGGACCACGTTTCTTCTGCGCCGATTTTGAACTGCCCACTGTCAGAAACCTACCAATGGTACTCTTAGGTTTGTTCAGCAAAGCAGCAATTTCACGTATTGACTTTCCACTCTCTCGAAATGCCATGATTTTGCCTTTTTCAATATCAGACAGCTTTTCTCGACTTGCCATTATTGAAATAATCTGGAGTTCTCAATATGACTGCATATGAGCTTAAAACAATCAAAGAATGATATTCCTGCCTTCCTGAGAATTGTGTGCTGTTACCTTAACTCTTAAAATGGAACTGTCCACTAAATAGGAAACAAGTAATTTCGTATGCATCAAGTTTTTATAGCCTTATAAGAACAAAATGCACTTTTTAATCTGTCAAAATGTAAAGAAGCACTATTTACATTGGTTTGAAGACTTATAAATTGTTAGTTATCAGAGTTTTGCGCTTCTAAAGGGTTTTATTAACTGTCCACTAAAATAGGAAACAGAAAATGGAACTGTCCACTAAAATAGGAAAGAAACTGTATAAGAATTGAAAAGTTGAATGGTATTGGTGCTTTAGGACTGACATTAATACTGAAAATTATCCAAAAGTATAAACGAGGTTAAATGCAATTTTAGACAAATGCAATTAACTTTTTTTTCAAAATTTAAACAAAATTAAATTTTGTGAATTATAATTCCAATGAGTGACTTCAGCATTGTTCAGTTAATGATAATAAAAACTGTTGTTTATTATTATAGTCGAAATATTTTTTATTCAGACTTTTTTATTTTTTATTTAAATGCTAAAGTTATAGCACAAACGAATGTGTATAACTCCAATGGCAATTTTTTCGAAATCTCTTCAAATTAGTCTGTCTTTCTATGTAATTGAAAAAAGGCACAATATAATAGCATATTTAAAAGCCGCCAAATGGAATAATGGGGAAGTGTGGAGATTCAGGTGTTGTTATTCCCCCACCCTGAAAATTACATTTTCTTTGTTTTTATTTCTCCAACATTTTTATCACTGAATCTCTCTATTACCATAGCTGAAAGAATTTTATTTTTCATATTTTGTTTTGTGATTTCAAATTTCAAGGTTTTTAGTTTAAAACTTTGTTCAAAATCTTAATTAAAACGTTTTCTTAAATTAGGGTGCTTGTCTGGGGCATTTTGGGTGGCAATTGTCCTAGGTGGCAATTACTCTAGTTGGCAGTTGTCCTAGGTGGCAGTTGTCCTGGTGGCAATTATCCTGGTGGTATTTGTCTGGGTGGCAGTTGTCTGGGTGGCGGTTGTCCAGATGGCAATTGTCCGGATACCCAACTTGCAATACAAGTGAATATTTCACCACTACATCTCTTTCATTTCCTCACATTCTTCACTAATTTTTTCACCATTTCTCTGATTTATTCTCGTATTCTCATATTTGTTTGCACTTACTAGTCAAGTGACAGAATCTGGTAGCTGCTTTGGATCGCTATGGCTCTTAGCAGATATGCAAGTTCATGTAAGGCGGGCAATTTAAACGTGTATATTCCATACAATTTAAGCGATCTAGATACAATATTCGATGACAAATAACTCTGAGCTACACCCAAAATGTTCTTAACTAGTTTTCCATTGTAAATGACTGATTAAGATTGTCACCCCTTCATGTAAGGACAGCTCAGGCAACAAACATTAGAGAATACAAAGTAAAGCCGGTGGTTAAAAGAGCTTTCTGAAATCAATTCTTAAACAGTACAAATTATTTTTCTAAAAAGTTAGCTACCATTATTTATCCAGAGGTGGCAAATGCATAGGGTATCCTGCCCAGTTATTGCTAACCTTAAGGATAAAAATTGCCTTTTTGATTCTAAAGTGCTATTGTGATTAAGTTTGCATATTAACTATTCAATGCAGGACATAAAGAAAGGTTCGGAGAAGATATTACGAGAAAAAATATTTCAATATATTACTGTAGTGTATTTGAAAATTAGATATGAAAACAATAAGGTAAGCTGCCCAGTTGTTGCCACATTTTGCCCAGTTGTTGCCACCCTCACTTATTTAGAAATAATTCTAAATAACTTTTTAACAAGATAATGTTTAAAGGCTGGACATCATTCTATGAAAAACGTGATGCGAAAAACGCCACCAAAAAGTGTTACGGAAAGAGTTTGACATTGTAGTTGCACGTTTAAACATTGTTGGCACCTGCTTGAAGCAAGTGCCGGAACTGAAAATTCAGCTGACCATTGGTGTTTGAGCGACAATTTTATTTAAATCTTTATTACAGAGATATTATGGAATATATTGAAAGTGTGCTAACAAATAGCCCCACTATGTCTACTTCGTGTCTTACCTAGCCAATTCGTGTAACGGCCTAATGTTTTGCTTTCAGGGATTTGAATGAAGACTAAGGAATCTTAGTGTATTGGAATCACTCTTTTCCATTATAATAAATATATTTTAGTACTCGCAATTTAATTCATAATTCATTATTTTGAAACATTTAGATCCCAACATTGCGGATGTTGCAATAATTTTAATTCTTTTTCATACAAAATACACTGGTTTTTGATTTTAAGCTTAGATACTGCGAAAAGCTTTCATGTGCCATGTTTATAGTCCCACATTTGATTGTGAGCACAGATGTGAGTAAGAAGACGCATCTTAAGCATAGACGCTGTTTACTCGACATATAGAGAGACTCGATGCCCGTGCTTATGTTTCGTACATCAATTATTTAAGGCCTTTATTCCCTATTACCAATGTACGAGGGTTATTCGTAAAGTAAGGTCCGTTTTGTAATAACAACAAATCTACTATATATATTTTAAAATTTTTTTCTTTACCAGTTTCTAGGAACTTTTAACTATTCTTCCACATAGTTTCCAAGTTTATTTAAGCACTTGTCAGAGCGCTCAATGTACTTCCACATGATCACTTCATAGAAGTTGCCACCGATGAAGAAAGCAACGCAGTTTTTACTTGTCCATCGTCGCTGAAATGCAGGCTGCCGATGAACTCCTTTAGATCCTGGAACAGGTAGTAGCCACTGGACGCGAGGTTCGGACTGTAAGGTTGGTGGTCAAGTTGTTCCCAAGTTAGATCTTTTGTTTGGGAACAATTTAGTTCGTACCTCGCATCCAGTGGCTACCACCTGTTCTAGGATCTAAAGGAGTTCATCGGCAGCCTGCATTTCAGCGATGATGAACAAGTGAATACCGCGTGGCTTTCTTCACATGTGGCAGCTTCTATGAAGTAATCATGCGGAAGTACATTGAGCGCTATGACAAGTGCTTAAATAAACTTGGAAACTATGTGGAAAAATAGTTAATAGTACATAGAAACTGGTAGAGAAAAATTTTTGAAACTATAGCGTGAGTTTCAAAAGTTCCTGAACTGTCCCTTCCGTATGTAGGGAAAGCCTATTACAGCATCAGTAATGTTTGGCCAACTACTAAAATAAACCATGTTCTGAAATAAATTGCATAAAATCAGTTTTACATAGTGGCAAAGTTTCTCAAATGCGTTTATTTTATTTTTACATTCCCAAAGGAAACAGTACATATAGGTTACACCATTTGCTCAAAGTGTTCACGGTTCACCAAATGGCAATATGCTAGTCGGTGCTCATAAATAAAACTTCTAGTATTTTTACTTTAACCTTTTATTTCACTCTCATATTCGCGTATTTGCATTTATGTAAAATAAATAGCGGGATTCATAATGACTGGGAGCATCCATTAATTGAAAATAAGAGGTTGAGAAACAGTGGCTCCTGTCTACCAGCCCTTCAGCATACCTGCACAACACTAATTTATGCAGGGAAAGTCATCTCCTGCGTTCGGGAACTTTTGAAACACACGGTATATAGTAGTTTTGTTTTTATTATAAAACGGACCTTGCTTTACGAATAACCCTCGTACATGATTCTATAGACTCGTCCATTGATAAATGAATAAAATTTTTATATACTCTATAAAATATTTTTTTTTTTGTTCGACCTAAGAACATTATCATGATTCAATTCTTCGAAACTAAGTCACCTTTTTTTTCCTTTCCATTTCTCTTATTGGCCCTTTTGTTGCTTTTATATCTAACTTTACAATTTTTACTGTGTATTCTATGTACAGTTCCTTTTACGTGTCATTGTCTTTATTTTCTTTCATGAATTACATTACCTCACATCTTACTGAACAACATCATATAATAACATTTGACAAATTAACCACGTGACATTACAATTGCGTGGTCATTTTGAAAATCGACAAAAGCTCTCTGCTTTCATCACATATCGTCTTATGGCTGTTCCATGGCTCCCTCTACTACTGGCCCCATGGTAGTAGAGGGGGCCCTGACTGTTCTCACGCGGAAAATTTCAAAAATAGTTTTGTTTTACTCCTCATCGAACATCTTTGGGATGATCTGGTATGGGTTATTCGAGGCATGGATCCACCACCATCCAATAAGCATCAACTGGGAGCAGCTGTTGCATCCGCATGGACAAACATCACGGAACAATGCTTCCAGCAGCTAATTGAATCCATGCCACGGCGAATTCGTGCCATTATAGCTGCTTGGGGTTCGTAATAAACGGGCCACTCTGTGTATAGTCTTCACTTATTAACAAGCATAATTTTTAATCAGCATCTTTTATCCTTATTAATTTTATAACTTTCAGTATTCCAAAGGAAATATATTCAATGAAAATTCGAGTTAATTATGAATCAACCTATTATGAAATGGTGATTGAAGAAACAAAATATGGGATATGTAAATTAAATGTTTTAAAAATATGTTAAACTCAAGTTTATGTTTAACACAGTATTAGAGTAGCGTTCCTACTTAACTGGCCACTCAGTGTAGTTCAACAGTAATTGACTATTTTTTTTATTCCTCTATCAACAACAAGAGAAAATTTCCCCAAAGATGTACCATCCGCCAACTTCACAACCATAAACCTTACTTCTTCACACATCGTAACTCCTTTCACTTTCCTTCCCTCACCAGGAACATTGTTATTTATAAGATAACAAACGTCCAGCTCCCTTGCTCCCAACCCACCATCGAGGCCAAAAAGGGGATCCAAATTTTCATAGGGATACTGGGTGATATAGGAAAGCCTAAATCCAGACCATCAAGGAGGCCCGACCATTACTCTGAACGGGCTAGTTTCAGTTCCCATGCTCAGTTGTCGAAGTCGTATTCTGTTTCGGAATAGCCTTCTCGCAACCACCAGGACCACGCCCCTTTTCCACTAATACGGGGCGACTGGAGTCTTCGGAAGCCTGTTTTGCGTGCACCGGACTCCTTGGGCGGATCCACAACCAAACGGACACTTTTGTCTGACCGTTGGTTTGGTTGTCCATACCTAAGGATTATCTGGCATTGTTGACTAAGGCTTATCTGTTATGGTTGACTAAGGCTTATCTGGCATGGTATGGTTAATTAAGGCTTATCTGGCATGGTTGTCCCTACTTTTAGTATCTCTTAGCCTCATTGAGGCACTGAAGCCATTTCACCATGTCAAGGGTGTGCCCTTGGAATGGTTGGACCGTAGAACATTAGAGTGATGAATGATTTCGCAGTCTTAAGGATACGTCTGCGTTCAGCAGATGCTTGGCTAATGTTTCTTTTCCGATGACAACTGTCAAGTTCGGTGGATCGGTGGAGGTTGCATAATGGTGTAGGAATGTTTTCCGTGGATAGGCAAGGATCCCTTAGTGGTGGAAAAATGAACTTTTCAGTATATCTTGACATTCTGGACAACGCACCCAACTCTCAATGTAACAATTCGAGGTAGACCATTTTCTGTTCCAACTGAACAACTCATCTATCCATAGACATTGAAGACCATGGTTTGACTGCTTGGACGTTCAAAAAGTGGACTGGTCTTCATAGAGTTCTGATCTAAATCGTATTGAACATCTCTGGGACGATTTAGAAAGCAGATTTCGTGCTCTGACAAAATGCCCATCTTCCGTTGCCGGACTCACTGCAGCTCTCAACTCCTAGAAGGCAACTTTTCCAAACCCGGTAAAAAGTCTTCGCAGACTTGAGCCAGTGATGCAAAAGGTGGATCGACATCCTGTGTCTTGGGAGTTTCCAATTTAATAATAGGGGATGGTCGGATACCTTTGGCCACATAGGTCATTTTATATAAAGATAAATAATAATTACACTGCGCAACAAAATTTCAAAAAGTTCATGCTTACGACATGAAAATAGTAATTTCTTATATAAATTCAATGTGTTGAACACGAATACGACTAAGAAAAAGCTGAATTGACTACTGTTTCTTAGTTATGTGTACGCAAAGTCGTTTTGAAATCAGTTTTGAAGCGTCTATAAATAGCCACCATTCATGTGCAATGAAATAGCCAAATAGGGCTCATGTGCAATGCCGAGTTTTTGTAGTACACCATCAATATCGCAGCAGAACACAAGGCTTTCTTCTTTTTTAAAGAAAGATTCTAAATGCTGATGACGAGCGCGAAATGAAATCACTCGGACATTTTCTTCGAAAAGATTCCGCTGTTGAAGTCTTGAGGCCAGTATCTCCGTTTGCTTTTGGACAGATCCAAATCGCGAACAAAGTCGTTCTCAAAGAAAGAAAGAGAGGAAGGAAACTCCACTTGTCCACAAAAGAAGTTTAATATGTATCATATATTTTTACATTTCGGCTATCAAGTAGCCATCTTCAGTATGTCTCAATGTTATCAGCAAAGATACAGCTTTTATAAGGTTTTGGAACCAATCAGGATACCAGGCTAGTGGTAAATATCCTGATTGGTTTACAAGAAAAAATAAACACAATATAAAAAATATACAAAAAGGGGGGGCTTAATATTAACAGGAAGACAATTATAAGCAATTGGCTATTATATCCGGAGTGACGCTATTATAAACGAAGGGCTGCTGAAAAAGTTATTATATCCAGAGTGAGACTAGGTCACATGGGATAGTAAAGAATTCCACAATGATAAGTCTAGTGGGCCTCTATCATGGTTCAGTAGTTTTTCGGGTGCAATTTTTGATATTTCCAGTGACTCCAAGAAATTCAGCTTTTTGGGATCCTCTTCAAAGTGCAAAATCCGAACGTTCTCTTTCTTTCCTACATGTCCAGTAGTTAGAATATGTTCAGCGAATGCTGACTTTTCCGGTCTGTAATTTTTTATATGGTTGAAGTGTTCCTTTATGCGTGTCTCAATTTTTCTCCTACTTTGGCCTAGATATTTCTGGTCACAGGTGTCACAGGTGATCTCGTAGACTCCAGATCTTTCTAGTGTTGTTATCTTGTCTTTGGTCCCGCCTAGGAGGTGTCTCAACGTTTGGCTACTTCTGTATGTCACAGTGAGTCCAAATGTTTTGGCAATCTTCTCCAGGCCTTTTGTCAAGTTCAGATTGTAGGGTAAACATAAGAATTTTTCCTTCTTTTCTTGGTCGTTCTGTAGAGTTGTAATAGCTTTGATTTTCTTCCTAAAAAGGTGTTTCTTGAATAACCTGTCAATCATATCGGTGTGGTAGCCATTGAAAACAGCAGCTTCTTTAATCTTCTGCGCTTCAACTTTTCTATTTTCTTTTGTCATGGGTATGTTTACAGCCCTATTTGTCATGTGGTTGAACACGGCCATTTTTTTTGTCTGAAACAGTGGTTGGAGGTTGATTTTATATACACTGGGACATAGTTTGGCTTCCTGTAGATTTTAAAAGTGAGTTTCTTTCCATCTCTAATTATCATTAAATCAAGGTAAGGAAGGGATTTCTCTTTTTCTTTTTCTATAGTGAACGAAATGGAGGGGCACAGATTGTTCAGTCCCTCTACCAGTTGTTCTAGTTTGTTCTTGTCTACTATAGCAAACACGTCGTCCACGTATCTGTACCAAGTTTTGGGAAAGTATGGTAACGTAGACGCTGCTAAGTTCTCTAAATGATTAATAAAGAGGTTAGCGAGGAAGGGGCTAATACTACTCCCCATAGGTGTTCCCTTCTCCATTCTATAAAAATTGTTGTTGAAACGAAAGAAGTTGTTATAACAACATAACTACTTAATAGCATAATGTCACGCACTTGGGCTAGAGGTATGTCGTTATGATCGAGACAATCTTCAAGTATGGATAGGGTATCATCTATGGGGATATTGGGAAACATAGAAACAATGTCAAAAGAGACCAGGATGTGGTTGTCAGGGACAGTAGTGTTCCCGATTCTATTGGTAAGCTCTAAACTATTTTTTATAGAATAAGATCGACCTTCTGGTTTCAATTTACCAAAAAATCTACTAAGGAATAAAGCAATTAAACTAGTAGGGGATCCAGTATTGTCAACGATGGGTCTCATGGCATTACCCGTTTTATGTGTTTTTAGAAGACAGTACATTCTGGGTATGCATGGGTTACTGGGGCATAAGGTATACCTGTTCCTATTTTTGAAAATGGATTTGCAATCGGAAATGCAATTTTTGGTTTTTCTACATAGTTTATCAAGAGGGTTGTGGTCTAGTTTAACATAAGGACCTTGTGAGATGAACTCTTCAACACCTTCGACGTAGGTGGATTTATTTAGGATAATTACGTGATTGCTTTTGTCATCCTTGACAAAATAGCAGTCCTTTGATTTTAACTTTTTAATGATAGAATGGGTTTCTTCGTTTATAATAGCGTCTCTCCGGATATAATAGCCAATTGCTTATAATTGTCTTCCTGTTAATATTAATATTAAGCCCCCCCCCCCCCCGTTTTTGTATATTTTTTTGTATTGTGTTTATTTTTTCTTGTAAACCAATCAGGATATTTACCACTAGCCTGGTATCCTGATTGGTTCCAAAACCTTATAAAAGCTGTATCTTTGCTGATAACATTGAGGACAAGGGAGACATCTCAGACATCATCGACTACTGCTGCTACTGCACGACGATTCTACCACTCGACGGACGACGACGTACCTATTGCAGACTGGACGACTTTCAGTGCATCAGTGGATTTTCCAAGAAGACTAAAAAGGTAGGACTTTTTTAAGTCATTTATACTGAGTCGTTTTGAGTAGGTGCGTCCTTCTAAGGACGGCAAAACCCAGCACCACATCTGCTTCATGATGACATCAGGCACTGTTAAGTATGCTGATGGTAAAGTGTTACCTTGTGACCTGGCCTACAAAGATGCGTGTAAGGATCCGAGATTTCTGGCATTTGACATTATTATCAACGGACAACTTGAGGCATTACGTACAGAACTGAACAGCAAATATTTAGACTTAGAATCAAGAGTGGAAGCGCTGTCTAAGGAACTTGGTAGCAAAATTGATAGTTTAAAAAGTGATATAAGGAGTGCTAGTTTAGAGACTGCCAATGGCTTTGCTAACCTTGGCAATATTATCAAGGAGTTTATGGGTTCTCCCATTACTTCTGATTTGCCCATGATAGTGGTAAATCCTGATGCAACACATAATAATGAAAATGTTTCTACTTGCCTGGAAGCAGTCGACGAAGGAAACTCCTCAATACGAACTAGCGTCAAAAGAAGGCACGATAACGATTCTGCTGACAGTGATGGAGGTAACTGGCGTATTGCGCAGAATAAAAGAAACAAAGGTGGTGTTAGGATAGACAACATTCAGTCTACTGTCGATGTCAAAAATGGTGTTTCTGTAGCCATACGAGGAAACAAAGCCAAACTTGGTTATTCCCAAAGCAATGCCACCCATGGAAAGGGAGTTATTTACATTCCTCCGATTATTATTCGTCATCACGGAAAACCAATCAAGGAAATTCTAGAGGAAATCACAAAACATGTGTCTTTAGATAAAATCATCTGCCACACTGGTCGCAAGGACACCATTAAAATTAAGTGTCTTGATGAGGATACGCACAAAATTCTAGTATCTGGAGTAAAGAATAACGATGTGCTAAAAATCCAGCATCATCAGCTCAAATCAGAAAAGCTGCTGAAATACGTTGTCCGAAATGTGGACACAACGTATGACCTGGAAGACTTTTGTGAAGATCTCAGGAAGGCAAATTATTATCCTGAAAAGGCAATCAGGCTGAAAAAAGCAAACGGTTCCGTTGAAATGCCACTGGTGTTAGTTCTACTCCAAAACACTGAGCACAATAAGTCATTTTTGAGTTTAAAGCGTGTTGGTCCCCTTGCTGTAATTGTTGAATTGTTTAGAGGCAACAAAAGGCCCTTGCAATGTTACAACTGTTTACGTTTTGGCCACGTCTCCCAAGGTTGCACCGAATCGCCTAGATGTAACAAGTGCGCAGGTGACCACCAGTCGAGGGACTGTACAAATGTAAAGGGTAAAGACCCCCCTAAATGCATTCGTTGTGATGGTCAGCATACTTCAAGTTACACCAAGTGTCCGAAATATCCCCAAGTCAAAAGGATCAAAACCACTAAAGTAGTTGATGGCAGAACCTATGCTTCAGTCGCATCCAGCTCTTCTCATTCAGATGCGGTCGATCCAATCCAATTGCGTAGCATTTATAGGAGTCTGGGTAACCTTCTTAACCTCTGTAAGGAAAGTGGCAACGTACTGCCACAGGCTGCGTCCCACGAAATCAAGAACTGACCATGGACAGACACCGCTACAGAACAATTACCCACGGAAAGCTTCGTTGCAATATATGGAACGCCAGGGGAATCTATCGGAAGCGCATCGAATATTACAATTTCATCATTAATTGGAACATTGACATAGCTTTCGTGTGTGAGACGCACCTGAGATCAACTCAAGCTTTTAACTTGCCGGGTTATCATGTTTATCGAAAGGATCGACCTCTGGGTAGCAACGCCAGTCAAGCATTTGGTGGAGCAGCTATCATTGTCAAGGATGGCATTGATCATCGTGAGACTGTCACTCCGAATTATGTAGGAATGGAAGCTGTTTCCGTGATAATAAATGACGCCGACGCAGGTGAGATTAAATTCACCTCTTTGTATAATTCTCCTAGGCACAAGCTTGGACCGTGCGAGCTTGATGAGCTGCTCTCTGGGCCCATTCCAGTGGTTATGGCGGGAGACTTTAATGCTAAGCACCCTACATGGAACTCCAAATGCTCCAACCAAAATGGCAATATCCTCTATGGATATACTCTAAACGAGATTGACACCTTTGTTGCTGGACCCCTTGATGACACATACTCCTGCGACCATTCTCCTGTCAGCGACGTGCTGGACGTTGTAGTTCTTAAAGGATTCTTTAAGCCCTATAATATTTTCACAGTAGACGACTTATCCTCTGACCACCGTCCAGTGATGCTTATCTTTGAGGGCTTAAGCATCGATGTAAAGATTGGGCTTCGCTCCAAACAAGACTGGAAACTCTTCAGGGATATCCTTAGAGAAAACAGCATTCCATATAAGGAGGTTATTGGCAACGAGGATATTAATGCAAATATCAGTTCTATTACTCGTGTTATCAATGATGCTACGGCTTCCAGTACTTTCACTACTGATCGAAAGCGTCCTGAACATCTCGACCTCCCTACTTACATCAGGCGTCTCATACTTGAAAGAAATTCCTATAGAAGGTTATGGCAGCGTAAACGACTTCCCTTCTTTAAGACGAAATACAACAGGCTAGCTCGAAAGATCCAGGAAGAGGTTAAATCTTTACGTAACCAAAGATGGAGCGAAAAGCTAAAGGCCCTGTCAGTCCAGGACAACTCGCTCTGGGGTACTGTAAGGGCTGTAAAAGGAAACAGACCCATCAACTTACCACCGCTGCTTACCGCAAATGGCAATGCTGTCACGGGCGACCAAGATAAAGCTCAACTGATCGCCGAATCCCTGATTAAACAATTTACCACTCCTGGTGAGAACGACCCGGATAATTTCCCAAATATTCGTCTTGTAAACGATGGATGTATCGTATACGAGGTCACTCATCGTATTTCTACCTGTGAGGACACTATTGGTGTTCAGGAAGTCTCCGATGTCATCAAGCATCTTAAAAGCAGGAAAGCAGCAGGTATCGATTCCATTACTAATAGCACTCTCAAGAACTTACCTCCTAATGTTGTTGCGACTATTACCAGGGCCATGAATGACTGCTGGAGACATGGTTACTTTCCTGTCAAGTGGAAAGAGTCTGTAATCGTTACCATACCGAAGCCTGGTCTAAACCCTGCTCTTCCTGTCAGCTATAGGCCTATAAGCTTGTTACCTATGCTATCAAAAGTGTTTGAACGCATCATTCTTAAGAGATTTAACGACTTCTGTGTGGCTAACAATCTTGTTCGTGAAGAGCAATTCGGCTTTCGACCAGGTCACTCCTGCCAACTCCAGATCTGGAGGCTTGTTGCAGATTTAAACACTCCTCTTAACTGCGCTAAATATGGTGGTCTTGTGTTTTTGGATGTCCGAAAGGCTTTTGACCAGGTTTGGCACGAAGGCCTAATACACAAAATGATTACTTGTGGATTTCCGGACGATCTTATTGCCTTGATTAGATCCTTTCTGTCGAGCAGGATATTTCGAGTAAAGGTTGGCTGCTCCTTGTCGACCCCGTGTGACGTCAAAGCTGGTGTTCCCCAGGGTTCTGTTCTTGGCCCTGCACTCTTCAACTTTTTCATCCATGACTTCCCAACATTTACAAAATGCAAGCTGTATCTGTTCGCTGACGACGCGTCCATCATGACCACTGCTCGCGTTCCCGCTCATGTCATATCTCGATTGCAGAATGCCTTACATAAGTGCGAGAAATGGTTTGCTAAGTGGAGACTCAAACTAAACGTCGACAAGTGCAAAGCTATGTTTATTACCAAGAAACTTCGGAAACCACCGAAGCCTCTCCTTCTTTCGGGTAGAGAGCTCGAATGGGTGAAGAATTACAAATACCTCGGAGTGGTGATAGATGCTAAGCTAAATTGGGGTGACCACGTCTCCTATGCTATCAATAAGGCTAAGAAGGCAAAGTTCAGCCTGGTCGCCCTCCTGGGGCGAAACAGCGCTCTTGGAATAGATAGCAAACTTTTGCTATATAAAATGGTATTCCGGACCATTCTGTTATATGGTATGCCTGCCTGGGCCACAATATGTAAGTCCAGATGGAAGGACCTCCAAACTTTCCAAAACGTTACCTTGAGGACCATTGCTCAACTCGACAGGAGAGTTGCAACAAATACTTCTATTGCCGACGATTTTGAGATACCTCCCATTGGAAATCACGTCCAGGAATTGATGAAAAAGCTGCTTCCGAAGATGAAGGACCATCCCAATCCTCTGGTTGCCGGTATTCTTGAGCACCCGCTTACCTTCAGAAGCCTTCTTAGACATCGCAGGCCACGCCACCTCCTGGACATCAATTTCGACGACATCCAAAAGGCGATATTTCCCGAATATTGGATCACCTAGCTCCTCGTGTCCCTCGTCAATCAACAATCAACACTATCGTCCTGATAGGAAAGGACTCCATCTTATCCTCTGGATGACTTAACTAGGTTTCATCTGGCTTCTTGCCTAGTTCAGTGTACTTCCCGTGGTTACCTTCTGGACGAGTATGGCAGTGAAAGCGTTGCTTTCGGACCACTCGTTTCGTTTTACCTGCACTGTTCGATTGTCGATTGTCGATAACATTGAGACATACTGAAGATGGCTACTTGGTAGCCGAAATGTATACATATATGATACATATTAAACTTCTTTTGTGGACAAGTGGAGTTTCCTTCCTCTCTTTCTTTGATACAAGCATCCACAGATTCCTAAGGTCAGTGTATTTTATTTCTTTTTAAAGTCGTTCTGTTCATCCAATATAATTTTATCTGGCGCGGATGTTTCATCGAAAAGTATCATCCTTCCTGCCACCAAAATGTGATCAGATACTGAATTTGACGTCAATACCTCTGCAACGAGAGCCAATCAACTTTTTTCAATGTGATATTCGTGTACAGCATGTTAAATTCATTCTGGATTGGGTACTTTCACTTAAGAAACAATTTCAGTGTTGCCCAATGTTATTGTACATTGCATAAAATATATGATAATATTGAAATTCAACTTTAAAATTTTCACTAGAATTTTTATTTATTTTTATTTAATTTTTCTTTCTTTTCTGTAAATAGGATGCTGATTTTTGGGGTATCATCGGAGGAAACATAAACTTATGGGTTGGAATAAGCCTGAGTTCTCTTTTAGAGGTTTTTGAATTGTTATGTAACTTAATAATTTCAACTCCAATTAGGAGATGTCCAAAAAATCGAAGAAAACAGTACCCTTTGTCTTTACGCCATCGCAGAGATGTGGATTCTGTGCATAAAATACGACGATTCCATTGACATGTATATCGAATCATTTCAAAAACTGACAAATTGAAAGAAAGACCATCTCTTCTATTTTATAACTTTATAGAAATAATGTTACCTCAGTGTTGTCCGCTAAACAAATATGCAGGATTTCTAAAATTCCTTATGGTTTGTTTCATTTATTAATTTTTCTACATGTTAATGTTTTGGAAATCTAATTTCATCTTCTATGATTTTGATTTAACACTTCATTTAAAATAATTAATTTACCACTTCAACCAACGCTATATCTCCAGAATGCAACTGTTTTAAGTGTACATACAAAGATTAATAAAAGCTTGTATAAAATTTTAAGAAACTTTATATTGTTTTAAATGTTAAAAACTTAATTTGTAATGTCTTGTTATGGTAGATATGCAGTTTTCAAGGAAATTAATCTATTTGTTAAGATATGTTACATTTGAAATCATGATAATGTAATGTAACAGATAATCAAATAATCAAGGACATCATTAACCTCTTACAATCCCAATACCCTCTAAATTACACACA
This sequence comes from Rhysida immarginata, assembly GCA_023313115.1. NCBI lineage: Eukaryota > Metazoa > Arthropoda > Chilopoda > Scolopendromorpha > Scolopendridae > Rhysida > Rhysida immarginata. The sequence continues at coordinate 253,869 of JAHWFO010041447.1, read as the reverse complement.
TACTGTAATCACACATCAAATAATCATGTAAATAATAATAATTATAAACTGGAGATGCTCTCCAAGCATAGGTAATCATTTTTCGATTGAAAAATGGAAGGAAACATTCTGCGACCTGGTTTCGAACCAGGAACCTCGACTATCATGGCCGACGCCTCTACCGATTTTGCGATAGCCCATTTGGTAGAGGCGTCGGTCATGATAGTCGAGGTTCCTAGTTCGAATCCAGGTCGCAGAATTTTCCCTACCATTTTTCAATCGAAAAAACAAATAATCATATTTTCGCTTAAAAACAATAAATTAAAAATTCTCTATTTTTGAAAATATAGCGAAAGGCATCAACATGTGGGAGACCCTGTGGTATATTATACATTGAGTGAATGTTCATGCAAATGCGCGCACGGACGTCGACACAATGTTGCTAGCGGGCCGGACCAAAATAAAAAGGGAAGCTGAGTGTCGTCGACAACAGTAGACAAGTTCCATTCTTCAACTATGGGTAAACGACGCGATTTAACAGCCTTCGAACGCGGGATGATTGTAGGTGCTCGAAGCTATGGAGCGAGTATCAGCGAAACAGCGAGTATAAAACAGCTGGAGTACCAGCAGGTAGACGGGATCTGAACGTTCGCGTTATGGCCACCCGCGGATGGTTGATAATCGAACAGAACGGAGACTGTCACGACTGGTAAAGGATAACAGAAGGGCAACTGTGCATCAAATCACTGCTGACCTTAATCAGGGGTCCTCCAAAACAGTCTCTCAATGCACTGTCCGCCGCACACTGCATCGCATGGGATACGGAAGCCGAAGACCTGTCCGCACACCTTTGCTGTCTGCAGCCAACAAACGGAAACGACTCCAATTCACTCAGAAGCACAAGGACTGGACTATCGAGCAGTGGAAACAAATCATTTGATATTTACACGATTCCAGTTAAATTTTGCAGACGGCCGCGTGAGAATCTGGCGGAAACAGCACGAAAGCATGGACCCCGCATGCATGAGTACAACCCTTCAGGCCGGTGCGGGCAGTGTTATGGTCTGAGGAATGTTTTCCTGGCATGCGTTGGATTCGTTAATACGTGTTGAACAACGTCTGGATGGCACAGCATACCTCCGTATCGTCGCCGATCTAGTCCACCCTGTCTTGTTGATGGCGTACCCCAATGGAGATCCTTACTTCCAGCAAGACAATGCGCCATGCCACAGAGCTCGTATTGTGCAGGAGTGGTTCTAGGAACATGAGAGGGACTTTACCTTACATCAGTGGCCCCCACAATCCCCAGATCTCATTCCAATTGAGCATTTGTGGGACGAAGTTGAACGAACCATCAGACGGCTGGATCCGCCACCGTCCAATCTAGCACAACTAGACAGTGCTATCCATCAGGCATGGTGTCAGATTCCTCCCACCACCTTCCAACATCTCGTGGAATCAATGCCACGAAGAATCACCGCAGTATTAAAGGCAAAAGGTAGCCCAACGAGATACTGACAGGGTGGTCATAACAATATGCTCCCTCAGTGTATATTATTATCCAAATTAAAATATGTATCATTCGCTCCCCTGAAGAAAATTCCATCCGTCAATCAGTTTTTCAACGCTTAATTATTTCCTCGGTGATGATCTATATAATTCTTTGACTTTCGATTTTCCACAGTTTTCTAAATTATCATAAAAATTTAATAGAAAAATATTCGAAATCAGACTACAAATTGGAATTATTGTCACGTGTCAATGTGATCAAGAAAGGATCGATAGGCAATGGTAAATAATAATCAAATAAATTTATTCAAAATAAAATAAATAAATAAATAAAGTTGACGCAGTGGAATAAATCAAGCGAAAGTCAAAGTTTATCTGCACGTGGCACGAACTCTTGGATGACGTGGGAATCACCTCTGACGTCGTCGATATATGGTTGATTAACGGAGAGGACGGTGTTGCTATTTGCAAACGTCGCTAGAAGATCTCTCTCCGAACGTGGCGTTTCGCAGTGAACGCTCACCAGATCGCAATGCCGATGAAATTTCACTGGTCAATAATGATCGATGCACTAATTGAAGAGAACTGCGCTGGAATAAAGAAGTCACTCACAAACAGTCACGATATACTTATAACGACGACCACTCTTTGGCACAGTCGTAAAAACATTAGCACATGGAGCTCTAGCAGACTGGTAGAATAAATCTTCAATAAAAATACAGTCCACAGTCCTGAAGTGCGGCGAAGCAGACTCTACTTGAGCTAATAATTAAATGAAGCGACGCCCTACGCCTTTCGTCGTCGCAAACTTCGCTGGCAGTCAATTTCTCAGTAAGAAAATATTACTGACGGGACTGCGTCCACTCTTGAGCTAAGGGTGGATACGAATAGATGCGGTGAGTGACGATGCAATGAGATAATTTAGTTCTAACGTTAAAAGGGCGTGGGATTTACACACTAAAGTCACTGTCCGGTTGTCGATACTGTTGGGTACAGAAAGAAAGACACGGTTCGGGGATTTAAGTAAGAAAAGCTCGCAAGTTCACGGGCGGCGAGGTGGACGTAGAGAGTCGAAGCACGCGGCTTACGGAGAAGCCAGCGAAAAAGCGGAGTATTCCTCCTGTTCCTTGTTCGTGGTACAGGGCGAAAGAAAACAAACACTCCAGCCCAGACGTTGTCAACTCTGTCAGCTCCAGCCGTCTCAGGAAACGCCGTTTCAAAGTCAGAGAATAGTCAGCTCGTACGTGGCAGTGGAAGAGAGTCAAATGGCTTAACACTACCACACGTACCTGACGAGGGAATTGACTCGTCGTTGTCTTTGCTTTCGTTCCGGCGTTCTCGGGCGTCGTCAGCACACGATAATGTTGGCCGCTCGCCTCCTTGCTTGACGCTGTCGAAAGCCAAGGGCTCCAGTAGCCGATATAAGCACGTTGCAAGGGCGCTTACGAGGGCAGCGTCTCGGGGCCCGCAGGGCTCCCAATGCGTTGGACTCTAACTTCGACGATAAACAGTAGATGCGGGCCAGGAGCTACTAGTCGAAAAACAATTGTAGTATCCAGGGTTGTCTATTCTACACGGCGCAGTGCTACATCTGGGGCTTTTAATTTTAGTCGAAAAACAATTGTAGATAAACAGTAGATGCACTTTAGTGAGAGCATAGATTACACTGGCACTGTTTTGTATTTTTTTTTTTTGCTCGGAGTGAATTTTTTTTTTAAAGACTGGGGGGGCTGCGTCCCCCAGACCCCCCCCTCTAACGAACTGATATATACCCCAACCTATTTTGTTACAGGGGGCAGTTGGTTTCCCCCCGGCCGGTTACAGGTTTCGCGACAATTCAATTGGCATCCGATTGTTATTTATCAACTAGCCCCTCCTGGCTAGCCTCTGCTCTTTTTTACGCCGAAGTTAGAGTCTAATATTATTGGAAGCCCTGCGAGGCCCGAGACGCTGCCTCGTTGCTGGAAAGCTTCGCTCGGCGACCGCATCGGTTGCTTCGATATGTGTCGGACGTGTAGCTCCGTCTCTCGTGGCGGTTCCTCGTGGCGGAGAATTGTCTGGCGCCGATAATGTCGAGAGCTCGCTCACTGATGCTGTCGGCTTGTCTGATGCTGGCGACGGCGAAAGTTCGTTCGTCGTCGGCGTCCGTCACCTTGCTCTGACAGGCTATTATCGAGCCGCTGTTCCTGCCGTCGTTTGCAGTCGTTTCGCTCATTTAACGCCGAGCGAACATTGCAAACGATGCTTGCTTTACGATTCTCTGTCGTATTCTGCCGTCGTTCGTCTTTCCCGCTCGCTTTCCTCGTACACCGTCGGCCAATCTCGATCCAAAACGTCGAACTCTCGGATTGTCGTCCAATCCTACTTTTGTCTTATCGTCGTCTCGGAGAACCGAATGTGAAAACGTCTTCGAGCGACGATGTTTGACACGTGACAATTATGTTTTCAGACCTGATTAAAATCATCGCCACACAGGAAATCGGCATCATTTTCTACTGAAATATAAATATGTGAACGGCCAGAAACTGTGGGCACGGATTACCTAGAAAAAGTAAACAAAAGGAGAAAACACAATTCCACAACAATAATTGTGTTTTCTCCTTTTATTTACTTTTTCTATTGAAACCTGAAGAACGGAAGACGTAGAGGGTATGAGCCGTGAAGGTTAGGTGATGGTACGACCCCCCTCCTCCTGTTCAAGGTGTCCCTTCGGAAGAAAGAAGCAATCACTCTATGAGCAGGTGCCAGGAGGAGCCTAATTTATCCCCTAACCAATTAGGAATCATTTAGTCTCAACATTTCAATAATCTAAAAAATTACTTAAGATAATGAGTTCGACAGATTCAGAGATTCAGAGTTGAGAGGCAGAAGTAACTAAGGCGGAAGCCAGCAAAGAAATCGTTTCCATACCTATAATGAATCAGAAGTGACGTTGATGCTAAAGTTTGTTATCTTAATCCCAGTTCTAGGGTTCGATGAAATAAAACTGTAATCCCAATTCTGGGGTTCCTTACTTTTATGTGTTTTTCATCAACCCCGGTTTGGTCTTCGGCCTGTTGGGGGACAACACGAGGTTCAGCAGTGTAGTTGTCTATGCTGGTTCCCCTCAGTTGTTGTTACATTATTATTATTATTTTGTTGTTACATTATTATTATTATTATTATTATTAGTAGTAGTAGTAGTAGTAGTAGTATTTGTATAAGAAATAAATATCGCTGGTATAAGTCAAAAGCATAAATAAATATACCATATTCAAAAAAAGAAAAAACATAATACAAAATACACGGATTAAAATACAAACAAATTAAATTAACTTGCCAATTATAACTTAGCACATCAAAAGTATGAACATATAAAAAATTTACTCATTTTTAATAAAGAAATTTACGCTTATAAAAAAATTATGAAGTAAAAATTTATTGAAAGGGAAATTACAAAGATTAATTTGCAAAGACGATGTCTTCCCCGAGAAGCGTCAACAGACACCCCGAAGATCACCGTCATCCCAGGAGCCACCCCCGCCCGCCGAGGAAGACCGACAGCCCATTGCACCTGCTATTCCTCCGAAGGAACGGTATTTCTCTCTCGCCTATCTCCTTATACCGAGTCTGCAATCGACCTTTTTATATATTTACACTTAAAATTGAAATATCACAAATGAATAATATGTAATAAAACATAAAAACAGTCAAACTGTGTACATCTAGGATAACAAGAAAGGAAAAAAAGAAAACACTATTCCACATGGTGTTTTCTTTTATTCCTTTCTTCTTTTGAATAATACAAGGAGTGATCAAAAAGTAATGTCGCGTATTTTTTTTTCTAAAATCGTGACCGGAAAAAAAATAAACGCATGTACTCTCGATAGAACAATTCAACTTTTATATTTTCCATATATCTCCAAGCGGATTGAGGCAACGATCCCAAGTTGACAAGTTTTTCCACGCCCTGTCGATAAAACTTGTGAACAAGTTGCGAACTGCCGATTTCACCTCGTCGTCATCACGGAAATGTTGACCGCTCCGAAGATATGGTAGTCACTGGGAGCGAGGTCCGGGCTGTATGGATGATGAAGCAGTGTTTCCCAGTTCCATCGCTGCAGCAGGTCAGTGACCCGTTTCGCTGTGTGGGGATGTAAGTTGTTGTGGTGCAGCACGATGTCCTCCATTGCCGAGTCACGTCTTTTCCTGCGTATGGCTGCTCGAAGATTCCTCAATGTGCCTCTGTTGGGTTCGGAATTGACAGACAGTATCGAACGACGGCAATCACAAAAACATGTCAACATGACAATGCCGGCTGATGGCACAGTTTTGAACTTTTTCGTTGTGGGAGATGAGGTGTGTTTCCAAACCGCCGATTGCATCTTGCTTTTGAGGCATGAAATGGTGAACTCATGATTCATCGCCTGTGATGATTCGATCCAAAAAATCCTGACCCGCCTGATATCTGGTGAGATGTAGCAAACAAGCATCAAAACCAGCACCTTGATGTTCGGCTGTCAACTGTCGTGGCATCCATCTGCATGACACTTTGCGAAAGCCGAGCTGCTCGTGAATAATGTCGTATGGCGTCCCATATGAAATGTTCAACATTGCAGCAATTTCTCTCATGGCAATCTGCTGGTTCTCCCGCACCTGCGCTTCCACAGCGGCAATGTTGCTGTCAGTCATGGATTCCCGCGGCTGGCCAGAGTGATGTTCGTCCAGCAGGTCCTCTCGTTCTTCTTTAAAAGCCTTGCATCAACGTTTTACTGTTCGGAGGTGCACGATATCACCTCCGTACACCGACACAATTTCCTTATGGGTATCGGCTGTTTCCAGTCCTTTTGCACAAAGAAAACGCATAACATTCCGGTACCCGGCCATTTGGCCGACGGACATTTGACCGAACGGACATTCGGCCGAACGGACATTTGGCAAACATATTGTATGAACCTATAAAATTATTCTTTTTTGTATGTCTTTTTAAATAAATGTTTGTCTTCATATTGTTAGGTAGATTAAGATGGGAACCGGACAAAATGCAACTCAGGGTCTTCTATTATTTAATAATATCAAGTCTTTTCTTGTATGTCTTTTTAAATGAATATTTTACTTCTATTCATTCGCCGATTACTAAATTTTATTTGATTAATCTATTCGACTAACGGCAAATGAATATCGCACATCCCTAATCGCCCATCACTCATGATTTTCATTAGGTTTGGTTAGTAAAGAGATGGCATTCTATACGGTCCACGTTTTCGGTAGTGAAATCCCATTAATGTTTTAAATTACATAATTACACCATGCACTATAGAGGGTGTTTCAAAATTACACCACCAAACTTGGCAAAACGTTAGAGGGGATCAATTTGAACATCTTTTGTTAGTAACGTTTTATTCTAAAATGATTCTGCAGTCAACTGCAGTACGTGGATTCAATTAATTAGCATGAACGGAAACACTGTTAACCTTTAACACGTTTATTCACATCATTACAAAGAACATTAATTAGACAAGTCAGTAATGTCTTATTACTACATAATGTGCTCGAAATGTCGACCACCTGTTTCAATTCAAGTCTCACATCGTCGTAACATGGAACGGTTGATGCGCTGAAATACTCCAGGCATCTCGTTTACCATCCTGCAGCAGCCGCCACACGTGCCACAAGATCTTCCTGTGACTCAACAGGAGTTTCATACACCACACTTTTCATATGTCCCCAGATGAAGTAGTCCAGACATATGAGGTCATGTGACCTGGGTAGCCAGTTAATAGGACCTCCACGACCGATTCATTTGTTTGGAAATCTTGCATCAAGGTAATCACGTACTTCCCGGGAGAAATGGGGTGGTGTCCCATCATGCTGGTACCACATGTCTCGGCGAACTCTCAGTGGTATGTCTTCCAAGAGTTCTGGTAACACATGCTGAAGAAACATGTTGTATGTATGCCCAGTTAAGGAAGTGAGCATCATGTATAGGCCAATCAATTGTTCATGCACAATTCCACACCAAACGTAAATACTGTAGCGCTGTTGATATGCACAGAGAAAACGTGCGTGTGGACTCTATGGGCCCACAGGTGTGCATTGTGTGATTTAAACATTCCCTCTCGTGTAAACATGGCTTCTTCTGTGAATAATACACGTGATGTGAATGTAGGGTCCGAGCGATTTTGTGCTAAATACCACGTTGCAGATGCTTCACGAAGAGGGTAGTCAGTTATCTTCAATGATTGGACCTTTTGCCGGTGGAATGGATACAGCTAATTCTCGTGCACAACTCTCCAAACATAAGTGTGGTTCACACCCAGGTTGTACGCTACTGCACGTACACTTGTTGTTGGGTTATCAGCAAATTCATGCAGAATCTCGTGCTGTAGCGCTACGTTCCTGTTACGTGGTCATCCTGCGTTGTCCATGTTCCTGGAGAAAGATCCTGTTTCACGAAGTCGCCGATGCAGATTCGCGAATGTCTGATAGTGAGGCACACGTCTGGTGGGGTATCTTTCCTGGTACAGCCTAACTGCAGCTCTCCTATTCCCATTGGCTGCTCCATACACGAAACGCATGTCAGCCAATTTTTCATTTGACTACGTCTGCATGCTATGCTTGCAATGGTTCCAATTGACAACTAAACTTTACAATTGCTTTCTGTACCAACCATGTGTCTAATTGCATACTACTGTATGGATTTAAAGGAAGGAACCATTATTCTGTGGTGGGTAAATTAATGTTATTCAAAACATTAAGCAAGGAATGAACTATTATTCTGTGGTGGGTAAATTAATATTATTCAAAACATTAAGCAAGGAATGAACTATTATTCTGTGGTGGGTAAATTAATGTTATTCAAAACATTAAGCAATACTGTCTTTTTGCTAATGGGACTCCGAATAAGCAGGATGAAACAGCGGAATCTTTGTACTGTAGCTGACTGCACATTCATTTTAGAATAAAACATTATTAATAAAAGATGTTCACATTGATCCCCTCTAACGTTTTGCCAAGTTTGGTGGTGTAATTTTGAAACACCCTGTACATGTCAGATATTCGGGTAGAGTGTTCATATCATTGAAAACTCTGAAAATGAACTCTACAGTGAAAAATGTCAGAAATACTCAACCCATTACCAGTTGATTTTCATATTTGATACTATCCGATTAAGAATTTTTATGTCTCCTCATAAAGCAGGACAGAAACCTGATGTGTATGGAATAAACTTTTAATACCACGATACTAATATCAAATATTGCCCATCACTAATGAGCATCTCATTTTATAGAAGTAAAGTATTCATTTAAAAAGACATACAAGAAAAGACCTGATATTATGAAATAATACAAGACCCTGAGTTGTATTTTGTCCGGTTCCCATCTTAACCTACCTAACGATATAAAAACAAACATTTATTTAAAAAGACATACAAAAAAGAATAATTTTATAGGTCCATACAATAAGCTTGCTTAGTAGAAAAAATTAAACAGATTTGTCTCATAAGATTCGTTATACGAAATAACCTCCTGAAAACATTTTCCCCATTAAATGAATTATATTGCCGAAAACATCTCTTTACGTCGAATATCCAAATGTCGGTGAAATGCAGGCATTTCTCCGTCAGTTAAACTTCCGTTCGGTCATATGTCCGTCGGTCAAATGTCCGTTCGGTGTAATGTCCGTTGTGTCGAATGTCCGTTCGGTCAAATGTCCGTCGGTCAAATGTCCGTCGGTCAAATGTCCGTCGTCCAATTGACCGGGTACCTAACACTCCACCGCTCAAAAGCACTGGACGATGAAATGAGAGCCGCCATCTTGTTTGGACTGTCATGTCGCTAGTGCTTGGCGGATGCACACAACACTAACAGGGAACTTTAAGAATGAACCAAACTAACTTTTATAGCGCAATTTTCTAATATTTTCTAATATGACGTCATTTTCGAGAAAAAAAATACGCGACATTGCTTTTTGATCACCCCTCGTATGTATTAATCCTTTGGGAATCATTCTAATAAATGAGATTTAAATATTTTATTGTCTCTTCTTGTGTCGAATCCATGAAAAATGGGAAGTATATTGATAAATAGGATTTAAGGATTAAAACAACCAATGTATGATTAAAACGGGTTATAAGGACAAATAATAAATGCTATTAGACCTTTCATCAACTCTTCCCCGAGCACGAGCCTTGGGGAAGTAGGATTACTCGTATCATTAAATAATATTAAATGCTGTACATGGCCACTTTGAAATACACTGCTCAAAAGAAGTAGGGGAACACAATATAGAACGTCTATGTTAGTTAAATGAATGAAAATATCCGTACAACCCCATGAACACATAAAGCGGTCTCAATTTATTCAACAAATAAACAAGTATATGGCTTATTTTTCCAAGCGTTTTTCAAAAAAACAAAAGACAGACGTAACCCCTACTAAAACTAAAGTGAGAAAACCGTTCTCAAGAAGGGGTCTCAAGATATCTCTGGATACACGTCTGCCTAGAAGTGTTCTCTAGTAGTGTGTATTCCCTCCACGAGCTCGAAGGACCTCTGCGCATCTGCGATGCATGTTCCGCACAAATCGACAGATGTCTGCTTGAGGAATGTTCTCCCATTTTTCAATGAGAACCTGCGAAAGGTTGCGCAGCGATTGTGGGCTTGTTGGACGTTGCTTATATGTCTTTCAAGCATGCTCCGCACATGCACGATCGGAATATTGTCCAGACTAATTGCTGGCCACTCCAATGTTAGAATGTTCCATTCTTGGAGAAATTCCTGAGTGGCACGTGCCATATGCGGTCGAGCATTTTCTTCCATAAGAACAAAATCAGGGCCACAACACAAGCAGCAGGCACTAGGTGATCTTCCAGAATGTCCCTGATATAGACTTCAGCATTGAGACGTCCTGAGACAACGAGACCAGTACGGTTGTCAATAAAGATTTCCCCCCAAACCATGACTGAACCATATACCGTTCTCTCTGTCTCTTGCATTGTTGCTTCTGCAAAGCGCTGTCCAGAGCGTACCCACACAAGCCACACGCTGACGTCCGTCACAATGAGTTAGGCGAAATCTTGGCTCGTCTGTAAAGAAAACAGACCGCCACTGATGCAGCTGCCAGTTGATATGTTGTTGGGCAAACCGACGTCGGGTTTCTCGGTGTCGGCGCGTGAGATGAGGTACATGATTCGGCCTTCTGGCTCTCAAACCACCTTCCCGTAGTCTGTTTCTGACTGTTCGGTCAGAAACAGCCACCCCACAAGCTGCACGCAGGTCGTTTTGCAAGTCTATAGCAGTTGTTGTTCTTCAGCGAAGAGCAGAAGTTGAAGATATCGGTCCTGCATTCTTGTCGTTATGCGTCTGCGTCCTTGTCCAATCCTTCGCAATAACGACCAGTCTGTTGGAAACGATTCCATGCACGATGGATCACTGAAGGTGACACCTGAAGCTGTTTGGCGATGGACCTGATTGAGTAGTCTTCTTGGAGCAGCGTAACAACTCTTGCAACTTCCTTCAGCCTGAGATGTCTCATTTTGGCTCAATTAAAAGCCCGCATACTGTATCAGAGCTTTGACATGCAAATTACTGCTGTTTGAAGACCATGTGACTTTTGTCATATGGTTATGACCATCCTGTTTTTAAGGGGTCTCTGGCATTTTCACTTTAAAAGAGAAACTCGATAAAAGACCCAGTGATTTCAATAGACCACATCTAATTTATCAAAAACTATGAAGCATTTTAACAGAAGTCTTGATCTTGACATTTTACAAATGTTTTCAGAAGTTTTCCCCTAGTTCTTTTGAGCAGTGTAGTCTGTTAACTCATCAAATGTATAACAAAATAAAGAGAGGCCTTACAGTACACCGTTTTGTTGAAAATTATCCGACTAGTTTCGGCTTTTAATCCCGCTGTCATGTCTCCATCCGAGATTCGGCCGCGAGTTCACGAGCGACCGACGAGGAAGAAATTTTTTTTTAAGCGAACGAAAGAGCAATGTGTATGCCCGACACCCGGTGAAGGTAATAGACTCGCCGGAAATCGCAGATATAGCAAATCAAAGCTCTCAATGGTCTTGCATATTCTCATTCATAATAAGCTCATTAAGGGGACATATAAGCAGACCGATGAGAGCAGAATTTCAGAGAGCGATTACAGAACGACCGATGACAGTTCGAAGGGAAAGAGCACCTGAAAGACCCGGAGGTCTGGAATGAAGTAAACCAACTCTCGCCGAATTGAGAATTGAAAATGAGAAGAAGACTTCAACGACAGGCAGGTTTCATGATCTGAATTCAATTCATGTTTTTAATGTCCTGACTTATAAAATCTGAGGAGGAGAATTTCCGAGAAGAGACCTGATTGCCAAAGAGAAGCCCGCACCGGCGAAAGACACGAGGTCCCAGGAAGGCAACGGAGGTTCTCGGAATATGAGAAAACCGCAGTCGTCATCTGATGAGCTCCAAGTTCAGTTAACGAGCCCTCTCAATACCCATTACCAAAATTCTTCTAAGGACATTGTTTCTGAACACGCAAGCACCCTGAACTTTTTGAAACGTACTTATCTTACGACTGCATGCCCCGTTTCTCAAGGACAGAAGGTTATTCCAAGGCACTGGACCCATATCGTTTGGAACCAGCAGCGTTCATCGCCACTATCCCCTGGTGTAGCTACCACTGTTCACTCCACTGTTCGATTGTCAATTGCCGACTTCAGGTTAGTTCTCTAATAATCTCCTTGATTTAGAGAACTATCCTTGCTTTAACAAAACGTAAGCATTTTTGTTTCGTTAATTATTTATTATTTTTTAGTTTTTATTTTTGATTTATACTATTTATTTATTTGTCCTTTTTACCTGTTATTTATTGTATTCCAGGATTTTTGTGTCTACCCTACTTCTCTATATCCGTTAATTGTTCTCCGAGACCCTTATCGTATGTTTCTTACTCCTTTTAATTCACTTTCACGCCTTTTTTCTATTTTTTCTCTTTTATAAATATATATATTGAAATATGTATATTTATTTATTTTTGTCCATTATGCCTGTTCTCTTATTGTCCCATGTTGCTATCCTTAGTGACTCTAGGTTAAAATATCTCCTCACATGTGTCCAGTCAACTCCTCTCACGCCTTTCATTTTCACTGTCAGAGTGGTTGTACATTCTTTGACATAACAACTCTCCTCCAGGACATTCCACGCGACATTAAACATCTCATTATCCACAAAGGCACAAAAAACATCTCTACTTCCACTCCTGAAAATGCCATTCTCTCCCTAATACAAAAACTCACTAGTATCTTCTCCACGAACAAAGATATCCAAGTCACTTTATCTTCAATCCTAACACAGACCCTCTACACTTACAGAACATCTCACGACTTAATAACAAAATTTCCCAATCTCAATAAACTTGCACCAATCTTGTCCAACACCTCAAAATGTTTCCACTTCATACAACACTCTTCACTCTCTCCCAGTCACATTTGCAAGGATGGTCTGCATCTTTCATTCAAGGGTTTGGATCTCATCTCTCATAACATTATCAGATACCGACAACCTCTTGCCACTCTTAATCTTTTCTCCAATACTACACAAAACACTGATGATGATACCAAGCCACATCTCCGACAACATCTCTTCACCATCTGCTTCACCAGCTGAGACTCAGACTCAACACCTTCAACCAACACCAACATCAACTACCAACATCTCCATTATTTCCATCAACGCAACCTCACACATGATTCCTTCTGCTAATTCCTCCACCTCTCCTCATGCCAATGACCCCTCTAATCAACCCACCCTTCACGATGTTCCTTCTTCCTCAACACTCTCCCCTAATGACCGAATTCTCACACCTACACCCCTTCTTGACAACTTACCTTCACAAAGCACTACACTCTGACGGACACTCTCACAAACACTTAATAGGTCTAAAACTTCTGCCAGGCCACACACTTACAACACACGCAGTTCAATCAAACAACGATCAACCCAAAACATATGACTGACAGCCAACCACCCTCTTTCCTTTTTTCCACTTAGAAAACTTTGTGACAAATTATGCGCCTATCACATCTACAAAATTACCTTTTCCCATTACTACATGCCTTGTACTATCCCCAAAGTTTGGTTTCTTCCCTCAGCATCCAATTAAGTCCCATACCCTCCTCTACACAGTCTCTAATTTATTCCACTGTCTCTGACTCCACCCGTAATATCCTCCCTATCCTTACAATCATTGTTCCACCATCTGCAGCAACCTCTTTTAGTCCATCCCCTACACCGCTCTCTGTCCTCTCTCAATCCCCCAGACATTAATGCGCTTCACACTATTATTTGTAAAAACTTGATCCTGTTTACACCAAGAAATGCAAGAAATTTCAGAGAGACCATCTTTCCTTCCCTAATAAATCCGATTTTCTTACTAATCCTTTTTTCGCCTATTTTCTTAACTCCTTGTCTAAAAACGGTCCACCTTCCTCTACCAGTTCCAGCCCCTCCACTCCTGACACTACCGCTGTGATTATCCTTTCTACCACTATATTTTTGTCCCTCGAAATCAAAACCCTGTCCAAAGGCCTTTCCTTCTGTCCTACTCCTAACACCATTGATACTTTTGAGAACATTTCCTCTGTCGATAACTTCAGCCATGCCCTCAGATCCCCTCTGTACTTCTGCGCGAATCTTTCAAATTCTACTCCCAACACCAGCTCAACCTTCCATACTCCTAGTGATCAGACCACTCCTCTTGACATCAATCCTGAACTTGAAGTTTACATCAAGTCCATTCTAAATGATATCCTCTCCATCACTAAAGATATTAAAAGACCTCCTTTTTACCTCACCAACAACGAATTTCTTTGCATAAACGCCTTAGTAATAACCCTGACAAAACAATAAAGCCCTTTGACAAACGGGGAGATATGAACACCTCTGACTATATTAGTGAAGCTAACAGAGAACTCTCCGACCTCACCTTCTATAAGATACTAACCTCTGATCCCACTTACACGTTCTACCTTAAAGTAAGAAATATCCCCACTCAACTTGAAACCTCTTCTCAAATTGACATTAAAATCCGCCTTTTCCTCCTTTCTATAATCAGTTTCCCTGGTCGTCCCAAGATTCATAAACCTGGCAACCCCGGGGGCCCGATCATCTCTTGTAATAGTAACCTCTGTCAGCCATTATCAGCTTATGTCGACCACCAAATATGCCACATTCCACCCACTCTTTTTTCTTATATCAAAGACACGAACCATTTTTTCTCTCATATCCAGTGCCTTAACAACTCTAATCATGATTTCAAGAACGTTTTCCTCTGCACTCTTGATATCTCTTCTATCTACACTAACATTCCTGATGATGATGGGATTGAAGCTGTTCGCAACAGTCTTAAGGCTAACAAACCTTTCCAAATTCCTTCTACTGGCCATCTGCCTTCTCCTTTGCACCATTCTCACCTCTAATTCCTTCATTTTTAACAATGATTTTTATATCCAGTCCAGCTTTACTAATGTCTTTATGGGGGAGGTGGAAACTAAATTACTTTCCACGTCTCACTTGAAACCGTTGATCTGGCTGCGGAATATTGACTATGTTTTCCTGATCTGGCCACATGATGAAGACTCACTCCTATCCTTTATCGACCACTCTAACTCTATCCACCCCTCCATCAAATTCTCTCACAATTATTCTATCATGATGGTTCCTTTTTTAGATGTCTCTATCACTAACAATAAATTGTCCACTTATCTCTACAAGAAGCCCACCGACTAGCGCCAGTACTTACACTATGACAGCTGCCATCCATGGCATTGCAAGGATAACATCCCTTTAGGTCAGTTAACTCTCATCCATAGAATCTGCACTTACCAATCCGACAAGGACTTCCATGCTAATGCCCTTACCCACTCCCTTAAAGAAAGGGTTTACCCCAAATCTGTCATACGCGCTTCTATCTATAAACATCGTAATTCCCGTTCTAATAACAATCCCAAACCCTCTCCAGCCATGGCAAAACCTACGCTATCATCCAAACCTCAATAGTATTAGAAATTTTTTAAGGAAACATCAACATATTATTGACAACTCTCCTCTTCTCCATTCCATTCTGCCTGAACCACATAAATTTGTTTCAAACGGACATCTAATTTTAAAGATATTTTGGTCCAGGCTGCTATCACTAAACCAGGAACTGTTCACTTTGTAATGAAAACCGATGTGGCATTTGCCATTTCCTTAAACCTGCCACCTCTATTTCCAGCACTGCTTCCTCCTTTATCCTCAAGGTTATTCAGAACCTGACCTGAACTTCTCACAACCTAATATATCTCTCGCATTGCAAAGTGTGTCGGAGAATCTGGTAATACCATATGTACCAGAATCGCCAGACATAAGTTCGAAATCCTTAGCAATGCTGACACTCCTGTCGCTAAACACTTTTATTCCCCTGGTCACTCTTTAAAGGACGTCAGCCTGTATATTCTCTGCAATAATTTCCATAATAAAAAAGAAAGAAAGCAATTCGAGTCCTTTCTTATTTGGAAATTCAATTCCCTAACCACTAATGGCATTAACCTTAGCAAAGGAATCATTCCTTCATTACCTTTTCCATATTACCCTCCCATTCAGGCAATTCCCTAATTTATCGCAGGCTTTTTTAGGCCCTTGCCTGTTCCTTTCTATAATTGTCCCTACCCTCGCCTATCTTTCTTGTCAGTTTTTTCCACATTCTATATGTTCAGCTTTCTCAATTATTTCCTGTGTTTTAATGTTTTTTCCATATTCTTTCACAATTTTCCTCTTCTATGTTCATTTTTTTGTCCGGCCCTGTATTTATTCGGGGCTCTTATATGCGGACTTCGACTGTTACATTCCTAGTCTCTTCTTAGTGTCTATCATTTTGATTATGTTTGTGTTATCCTATGACTTTTTTCCGCTGTCTCCTACCATTAGTTCTCCTTTTTGTCTTATCCCACCACGTCTTCTCTTCATCTCCAGGCTTCCCATTCGTTCCCTCCAATACCTACTCCCTCCCTCCCCTTATGTTGTCTCTATATATTAGCTCTCCTTTCATTACTTCAGTGACATAGATCACTCAAAACTCATTAGGGTCAGCTCTTTGATCTCATTCCTCCTTCACTGTACGCCCTTTTCAGGGCGAAATTCACCTTCTTTGTTCTGTCTTACGTGCTGATCCATGGCAATGGAATTAATTTTCCCGTAAATCAGTTCATCA
The DNA here is from genome assembly GCA_023313115.1 of Rhysida immarginata. Taxonomy (NCBI): domain Eukaryota; kingdom Metazoa; phylum Arthropoda; class Chilopoda; order Scolopendromorpha; family Scolopendridae; genus Rhysida; species Rhysida immarginata. The sequence continues at coordinate 237,155 of JAHWFO010041447.1, read as the reverse complement.
AGACATTCTTCATACATCAACGTCCGTTGCTGGGTCCCTGGCATTAGGATTAACCTCCCCATAAACCTATCTTCGGACGTTCCTCACTTCACCTATCATCTTCCTGGTCAATCACTGCTGGGTCCCTGGCGAAGGATTAACTTTCTCGTAATAAAGTTAATTCGCTGTCACCCAACTTTATTTCTTAAAACTAAGTGCGTCCTTTTAAGGACGGCCCCTGTGGCACAACACCCAGCGTTAAGGTTTTATTTCCTCATTTCTAGCACCTGTAGGTAGTTCCCAAAAGCGAATTCACTAAGCCTCCTGACGGAGAGTTCTCCCACGAATTCGTGTACAAAGATGTCATCAACAGGGACAAGCATTTGCCACAGTCGATGCCGTCAGCACGAAAAACATGAAGCCCTGAAAGACAATATTTGTCAACAATTAATGACAGAAATTGAAAGGAAATTTCAAGAAGAAAGGTCCGTCCTCCTTAAGGAATTTGAATTAATAGTCAAAAAATCTCTTGCAGCCGATACAAGGGCTGATACTCACAATACTGAGTTGCCTATTGTTATGGAGAAGGAGATTGAAAGTATGGATCTCTGCATCATTCGGTCCATCCGGGAACAAAGACGATTCCAATCGTAAAAGGAAAACAGAGGACAGTGCCTCTACGAAAGACACGGTCTGGTCTGAAGTGAAAACTAAAAAATCCAGGAAAGAGACAAGGTTAGACAATCTGAAAACCACCATGAACATCATCAAAGAATTCGGAGCTGCCTTCAGAGAAAAACGCCCTAGACGTGGACAAAATGACTCGACTAAAAATGACAACCAACAGGAAGTAAGAATTCTAATTCGTACACATAGTAAGCCTGTCAGGGAAATTCTGAAAGAGATTCAGAAGCAGTGAAAGTAAAATGCCTATGCAGTAGAAAAGATTATAATGCATACTGGAAAAGCTGAAACAGTGAATGTAAAATGCCTATACGAAGATATCCACAAGAAGCTTGTCACCAGCATAAAAACTGATGGCATCTTAAAACTCCAGCATCATCAGCTAAAGTCAGAAAAAGAGTTGAAAGTGGTCGTCCGAAATGTGGACGTGACGTACGACCTTGACGAATTTAAAGAAGACTTAAAAAATCAACTTCTTTCCGCAAAATTTAATTAGTTTAAAGAAATCTAAAGGAAACATAGACTAGACATGCCTATGGTTTTAGTTGCCCAACACTGATCATAATCAGTCAATGAGAAACGTCACCCGTATTGGGCCACTAGCAGTGCTAGTCGAATCATTTCGGGGAAACAAGAAGCCGCTACGGTGCTATAATTGTTTTCGTTTAGGCCTAACTTCCATGGGTTGCACTGAAGATCCCCGTTGCAAAAAATATGCAGAAGGACACCAGTCAAGAGACTGGCCCGAAATGAAGGGACAGGACCCTCCCAAATGTATCAGATGTAGTGGACAACTCGCATCCAGCTATTCAAAGTGTCCAAAATATCCTCAAGTGAGAAGACTGCCAAGTGCGAAAGTGACCTAGGGAAGAACCTTTGCTACAGTAGTTTCGAAGTCAAACGAGGATGGCATCTAGATCAACGACATACAAGAGATGTACAAGCAACTTGGAAGTATTTGTCACCAGTTTACTGTGCTAGGTAGACGATTCTCACAAATGAGTTGACTTCTTACGGCAAACAAATAGCAATATGGACAATCAATGTCACAAAGTGAGTATCAAAGGTCAACGTAAGTGCACCATATGGAATGGTAGAAGAGTCCCTCATAAGCGTGTGGAGTTTCACAATATTTTATTAGAACAGGATATTGATGTGGCCTTCCTCTGTGAAACCCACCTCAAACCAGGCCACGATTTCAAGCTACCAGGATTTAGTGTCTACCGGAGAGATAGGATATCTGCAAGTACAGCAAGAAATCCTTCTGGCGGAGCTGGAATTATCATTCGAAAAGGTATACAACATCAAGAGGTACTCTTCAATTTCTACACTGGCATGGAAGCGGCCTGTGTTATTATCAACGATATCGCCCTTGGTGAAGTGTAACCGGTAGCACTCTACAATTCACGCAAGCCCAATCTTGTCTTCAGTGATCTCCACGAGTTGCTCGCTGGTGACATCCCAGTGATCCTTGCTGGCGACCTTAATGCCAAGCACCCAAGTTCGTACACCAAAGCACTCAACTGCATTCATTGAATAGGAGGTTGGATATTATGGATTTGCCGTTGCGTCAACAGAGCACACAACGGTTATGGATTGGTATTAGCAACATCCTGTTGTTTCAGAACGCGAAAGATACACGCAAAAGTTTGATCTAGGACGATTAACAGCGAGTATTATTCGTCCTAGGTTTGATCGTGCATAAATTCTACAAATATTCGACTTATTTAGAAGTCGTTGTCGAAAATAAAACAAATATATGTATATATTCTAAAAATAATTTTTATGTTCTAAACGTATTTTGTATATTTTTAAAGTGGGGAAAATGAATAAAGATGAAATAAAGTTGGGCTGAGAGTCCTTGGTGCCAAAGTGGGTGGAAGAAAAGCAGAGTTTAATTTTAACATATTAAAGAAATCAATGCATTAAATATTCTTATAGTCCATAATTTAAATATGCCATGAACCCCCTCTTGAAATGAAATCCCTCTTTCCTATTACACTTCTGTACTGAATTAACCTGAATAAGGGATAAATATTTAAGAATATACAGGGTGTGCCAAAAGAAGCGGGACGGTCGAATATTTCGCGAAATTTACATCGGATCGAAAAACTGAATAACACGTGTTCAATATTTTTCAAAAATCTATCGAATAACACCAAACACGACCCCTTACCCCCACCCCTGGCTGATGGAGGTGGAGCGGGGGGACAACTTTGAAATCTTAAATGGAAACCCCCATTTTTTATTGCAGATTCGGATTCTACGTGAAAAAGTGAACAAGTTTTAGCTGAAATTTTTTTTTGATTCGCGATAGATGGCGCTGTAATCACAGAAAAACAAATACAGATCAGAAATCTGCAAACGGTCAAATTTCTCGGGACATACGCTTCGGAACACAAAATTAGTATTTTTGAAAAGGCTATCTAATGATACAATATGACAGTCGACCGATTGATGGCGCTCTAATTGCAAAAACAATTCTTTCTCACAATTGAAAGTATTTCTACAGCTAATACAGTATGAGGTTAACGTATTTCGTTGATTTTGTATCTAGTAAAAAACTACGTTTAGCATAACCCAGGAACAACGACGTGGACGTAGTAGTTTTTTGTTCCCTTCGGGGTGTTTGTTTTTAGTGAGTCCCCTCGCCTCTCACTTCTCGGGGTGCTTGTTTCAGGTGAGTCCCCTTGCCTCTCACGATTGGCGCCAACAACTTTATTGTAGTAAATGCTCAAATTGTGCACCGCTTACTTCCTGGCAGTAAAGATTCGATAGAATTGTTTAAGTATTCTGCAAGTATTTGGCAGCTACATCAATTATTCTCTGACGCAATTCATCTAAGTTTTGAGGTTTCGTTTCGTAAAACCGATTTTTTAAATAACCCCACAAGAAAAAATCAAGTGGAGTTAAATCTGGTGACCTGGCAGGTCATTCGATCGGATCGCTTCGTCCAATCCAACGATCAGGAAAATGTTCATCTAAATAATGAGGTACGTTCCGTCCGTAATGAGGTGCAGCACATCTTGCTGAAACCAAACGTGATCCAAGTTATCGCCAGCAATCTCCCTTATTCCTGGAATTATTTCATTTCGAAGCATGCTTTCATACCTTTGAGCAGTAAGATTACCATCGATAAAGAATGGCCCAATCAAATGATTATTTATTATTCCAGCCCAAACGTTTAATTTCTGTGGATATTGGGTTTTGCTCTCTAGCATCCAATGAGGATTCTCGTCTGCCCAATACCTGCAATTATGCCGATTACAAGTACCATTCAATTGAAATGTTGCTTCATCTGAGAATACAATGTTGTAAAGAAAGTCTGGATCTTGATCTATTCTAAGCATCATGTCCTCACAAAATTCTAAACGTCGGTCTGGATCATCTTCATTTATCTCATGAACAAGTGTCATTTTGTAAGGATGCAATTTATTACTTTTCAAAATCCTGCGGACTAAAGATGTACCAATTTCTTGAGCTTGGGCAGTTCTACGAAGACTACTGTGAGGATTTTCCGTAAATGATAATAAAACATTCAACGCTTCTTCTTCGTTTGTTGCTGAATTTGGTCTTCCTAATTTAGCTCGATCTTTCAGAGCCTGTAGCTTCAAATCTTCTAACCGTTCTCTCCACAGTCGATTTGGAGATAGGATCCATTTAAATTCGAAAAGTATCATTGAAAATATCTTGTGCTTCCGAGTATGACTTTTTCCTATCACCCCAGCCTACCATCATCAGTAATGACATTCTTTCTTGTTCATTAAGATGAGCCATTCTGAAAGAAAAAAAACTTTCTCAAGTCAAATTTTTCTTTACAGATGAAGCTTCATCTGCTTGAATCAACTTAAACAGTTGAACTAATGTGTCATTTAAAAAGTACCTACCAAATGGATGAAGCACAAAAAATCAGAACAAAAATAGTCCACTTTTTGTTTACGTATTTATTAATAAAGAAAAGAATTTGTTTACAAGCGGAAAGAATAAGAAAGAGTAATTTGAAGGATTTTATTATGTTAATTTAAACGATGATATTTGTATTTTGTAAAATGAAAATACGTACTATCATTGTTAGATTTTTTTTCACAAATCTTATTTTCCATGATAACAAAACCATCCATCAAGAATTAAACAATATTACAATATTGCATTAAAATACTGTATTGATTATGTTAATTATTTTAATTGTTTTAAATATTTTCATTGAAAAGATTGATTTCCTCTTAATTATACCCCCGGGGGGTGGGTGGGGTGGAAATTTTTATTGTATTGAATACAGTTTTACACGTAGAATCTGAATCTGCAATAAAAAATGGGGGCTTCCATTTAAGATTTCAAAGTTGCCCCCCGCTCCACCCCCGGGGGTGGGGTGGGGGGTCGTGTTTGGTGTCATTCGATAGATTTTTGAAAAATATTGAACACGTATTTTTCAGTTTTTCGATCCGATGTAAATTTCGCGAAATATTCGACCGTCTCGCTTCTTTTGGCACACCCTGTGTACCAAAATTATATTCTTGTATATATACAAGTACCAAAAATAGATCGCTGCATAGGGTAACAATTTTTACTACTTACATATGTGATATTGAAAAACGTTTACCTTATAATTTTTACTAATATCAACAGTAAAATTACTATCACTACTGCTATTATTATCAGAGCTACAAATGCTATAAGTTTTAGTGAGTGCCTTATCCCGATTTAAAATCCTATGTGTCTCTTTGGGAGATTTGCTACTAGGATTCAGTATTTTTCGATTTTCTTAAAAATAAATTTGAAGTTACTGAAATTTTAGATAATTTTTTATGTAATTTAATAAAAGTACAAAAAATACAAATTATATAATAATTAAAGGTTTGATCATGTTTTAAAACTTATTAATTTTATTTTAGTTTTATTTTATTAATTTAATCCTTCAAATTTTGCAATTAATTGTACAAGTGTTTCATTAATAAAATGTTAAATTTTTAAATTAACATCTTGTAAATTAACATAAATTTATGATTAACATAAATTAATAAAACACAAAATTTAAAGAAAACACTATTATTTATCCTGAGACGTGACCATGTAATCTTCAGGAGAAAATGAAGACGGCATAATTTCGTGTGATTTGAAATTTTCTTTCCAGATTTGATTTTTTGAATCCACTGCTTACTTATAATTCCATTTTTTGTAAAGGAATACAATTTCAATCCTTTATTCTTCTTAGACGTTGCCGAGGATTGTGGAATACAACAACTGTACGGCATTTTCGCGTTAACTTAACCTTACCAGATGTAGCCAATACCAAAACTGTACACCTTGCACACTCTGGCGGCGCCTTAAGAACTAAAACATCCAGCTTTCTATTGCAATCTCAGGATGACGTCATTGCTGCAGACCGGTTGAGGACACTTACTATTGTGATCACTCCCCTATCCGCGATGTGTTTGACATTTCTCTAATGAAAGACTTCCACAAACCGTACAACATCTTGACAATTGATGACCTTCCCTCCGACCACAAGCCTGTGGCTTTGATCTTTGATATTGTCATCATCATATTCAGGGAAGAATTTTAACATCAGCAAGACTGGAAGCTCTTCAAAGGCATACTTATGGACCAAGACCAAGGTTTTTATGGACCAAGACCAAGGTTTTTATGGACCAAGACTCTTCTCTCTAACAACCCTGGACCAAGGCTCCTGTCTCGATGTTGCGTGGAGCATGGATGACATCGATCAGAGTATTGAAGCAATCACAAAGCATATCATCAATGCCAAGGAAGCTAGCACTTATCCATGAGAGAGCAAACCCCCTTATCACCTTGAGCTGATTCCAGGTATCAAACGGCTAATCGCAGAAAGAAACAGGTCCTGTAGGCTATGGTAGCGAGATCGAGAACCATGGCTCAAAACAAAATACAACAGGCTTGTGCGAAGAGTCCAAGAGGAAGTCAAAGATCTTCGCAATGCCAGATGGAATGATCAGCTCAAAAGCCTGCTGGCCCATGATAACTCTATCTGGAGCATGGTTAGAGCCATGCAGATGTAAAAGAACTCTAAGTTTCCTTCACTTCTTCCCCCAAATGGTGATTATGCCCAAAATGATCAAGAAAAATGTCAAGTTATCGCAGACTCGTTGATTATGCAGTTTGAAACTCCTGTAAACAACAATCCTGAAAGATAATTCATGACACAGCGTGTGGAAAATGGCATTACCAGCTTCTATGAAGTCCCGCAACGACTGTCGCAGATCCGAATTGAGACTGGTGAGATCAGCACTTTCATATGGAAACTGAAAAAGAAGAAGGCCCCAGAAAATGACAAGGTAAAAAATATTGCCCTTAAGAATCTCCCGAGGAACGTTATAGATGACATCACGTCCACAATTAATGATTGCTGGAAGTTTTCTTACTTCCCGACTCTCTGGAAGCAATCTACTGTGCTTAGTAAAGACAGCTGTTCCTGAGAGCTACAGGCCTATTAGCCTGCTCCCATCCATTTCTAATGTTCTGGAAAACGATCTACTCCAGCAGGACCAGTTCGGCTTTCGTGCCAACTACTCCTGCCAGATGCAGATACGGAGGCTCGTTGAAGACTTGAGCACTCCCCTGAACCTCTCTAGGTAATGTGGTGTAGTGTTTCTGGGTGCTAGCAAAGCGTTTAACCAAGTATAACATGAAGGGCTTATCTATAAAATGCTCAGAGATGGTTAACTCCTGATTTGATATCGATGGTCCATTCTTTCCTTACCAACAGGAGTTAGCGAGAATCTTTCCTCTCCCTGTACAGTAGAGGCCGGAGTTCCACAAGGTTCTGTTCTCAGGCCTATCTTAAACTATTTTGTGCATGATTTTCCGAAGCCCAAAAAGTGCAAATTGTTCTTCTATGCGGTTAACACTGCCATTATGACTTGGGCGCACCAGCCATCCCTCGTTGTTACTCATCTGCAAAATGCCTTGAAGAATTTTGAAAAATGGTTTAATTGCTGGAAACTGAACCTAAACTTAGGAAAATGCAAACCAATGTACAGTCGTCAAAGGGAAATAATCCACACTTGAATTTTACTCTAAGTTTTACCGTTTCAATATTAATTTATTTTTAATAATTTAATATTATATTTAGATTTAACATTATTAAGATTATTAAATTTAAATAATTATAATTATAAAAGCTATTAAAATAACACATTAGCATGAAATGTAATATTAAGTATTAAACTCGTGTGGATTATTTCCTTTGGTTGACTGTACTTTAACAAAAAATTCAAGCGTCCTCCAGACTCTCTTGTTTTATTCAACAGGAAAATCGACTGGGTTGATAATTACAAGTACCTTGGCATCCTCATAGACTCAAGGCTCTCCTTGAATCGTCACGTGACATTCGTCCTGAACAAAGCAAATAAGGCTAAATACAGTCTCATAGCCCTCCTAGGATGCAACAGCACCCTCAGTATTGACAATAAGCTTTTCCTTTACAAGACAATTGCTAGGACCATCCTGCTGTAAGGCTTGCCAGCGTGGGCGACATCTCCAGAAGTAGATGGAAGGAGCTGCAATCATTCCAGGATGTTACTCTGAAGACTACTGCCAAACTTGATAGTAGGACCGCGAAAAATCAGTCCATCCACGATGACTTCAACATGACGCATATCGGGAAGTACTTCCAGGACCTACTGACGAATATGAACTAGAAGATTAAGAATCATGACAATGAATTGGTGACAATGAATAAGTCATTCGACGGACTGAAGTGACATACAAAGTACTGAAAGCCAAGGTATATCCTGGTTGTCAACTTTGATGACATCGGCAAAGTTTCTTTTCCTGATTACTGGAATTTGTGATGTTCTTCTTTCTTGTTAGTTATTAGTTTCTGATTGTTTTTTGTTCTCTATTGTGTTTGTTTTTTTTTTGTTGTTGTTCCTCTTCTGACAATTGTTAATCTTATTCTGTTTTTTGTATAATGTGGAGGACTTCTTAGGTTGGTCAGGCTTCTACCCGACGTCAGTGTATTTCCTTTGGCATATACACTGTTTAGATGAGATTTGTAAAAGCGCTGCTTTCGTCCCATTCGAACAAATGTTCACTCCACTGTTCGATTGTCGATTGCCGACTTCAGGTTAGTTCTGTAATATTCTCCTTGATTTAGAGAACTACCCTTGCACTGACAAAGGATAGCCTCTATCCGAAACGCAGCTTTTTTGTTTTATTTATTATTATTTATTTTTTATTTAATTATTTATCCTTTTTACTTATTATTTATTGTATTCCAGGGTTTTTGTGTCTCGCTCTTCTTCTCTGCTTCCGTCTATTATCATTAAGGTTGCGCTGATTGAAGATCGATCCGCATGATTTTGGAGAAAAGGATAGCTTGATATTATGTTCATGGAACGTGCGTGATAAGGTGGAAAGGTCCCTCTCGAAGAATGGGAAAGAAAGCCATACTTTTCGGGGCTGCTGCACTGAAGTGGATCGTTGTGGATGTGTTGGAGATCTCAACCTAGCTTTCTTCTTATGGATGATTCGAGAGATTAAAGATTGAGAGTATCCATTAGCTTGTGCGAGGAAGGTATGTTTCTGAATTCCTCGTTTCTGTCATGGTCATCCATAGGTAACTTTAATGCTGTCTCGTTCATATGCCTGAAGGAATCGGACTATGGCAGGGGGGTGCGAGGAGGAATAGTGGATCAGATTGTATGTAGTCGTGGGTTTACGGTAAATGCTGAACTTAAAACAGGGTTGTGGTAGGTCTTTGTTAATCAATATATCTAAGAGAGGGAGAGAATTATTCAACTCCGTCTCAAGGGTGAAAACAATGTTTGGGGAGAAAGAATTAAACAATCGTAGGATGGCATCAGGATCTGTGTGGCGATTATCATAAACGATAAGGTCATCGATATATCAGGAATAGGAAATGAAGGAGTCAGTGGCAAGTAAAGGCGTGACGTGGTTCATTTCAAGATCTTCCAGGAAAAACTTTGACAGAACACTGCTTAACGGGAAACCCATACTTAAGCCAGATGGCTGAGAATAACTGATATTATCGAATGAAAACTCTAATTCTGTTTAAGGATTTCAGTGAGAATGGATAATAGGTCAATGCATTCAGAGGGGTGGAGATTAGAGGAATGCAGAGCACGTTCGATGATTAATAAGGAATCATGGAATGTACACATATTTACAAATAAACGTTGGGTAAAAAATCTAAATGTATATTTGTGTAGAGATTAGTGATGTCGATGGATAGCATAGTGGACATCAAAACAATATTGGACAAGCGGGATGTAACATCAAGGCTATTAATAACATAAGTATTGGGCAGAAGTTTCAAGTTAAATAAGAATTTAGAGAGCGATCTGGCAACATATTGGGCAGGGGCAGAGGAGTAGTTAGCGATAGGCCGAATTGGATTATTAGGCTTATGTATTTTAACGAGGTCACTGAGGATCGGGATGCGGGGATTCAGTCGGATACGGTGTCTGAGGTACTAAAACTTAAGGAGCGTTAACAATTTTAACAATGGCATTACGAAAGGTGTTAGTTGGATCAGATTTTAGGACAATGAAGTTATTATCAGATATGATGGTGGACACTTTTTGGCTATAATCATAGCGATATATCACGACAGAAGCGTTAGCTTTGTCTGCTTTTACCACTACTGCATTGTTGTGTTTTAACTTACAGGCGATGGAGCAGGTGGCACTGATGTCTTCTTTCTGGTTCGTATCTGGCTGATAGTTCTACAGACCGGCGTACATTTTATGTTGAAGTGGGCCAGGGGTGATCTTTCCGGGGCCGTTAAGGATGAAATGGCGCTCTTCAAATCAGAAATTACTGATAGCTTTTTAGATAGCTTGGCCGGGAAAGAGTGTTTTAGACTAGTGTTGTTCGATATCCAAAAAAAAGAAAGAATATAAAATAAATATCTTACTGTTATAGTACTTTTGTTAGGCAGACTAATGAAACGATGTTGGTTGGTTTGTTGGTTTGTTTGGTATTAACGTCCTTTCAACTGCTATGGTCATTTCAGGACGGCGTTATAGGGGCCGCAAATTTTGCCTCGAAAGGGTTTTTTAACGTGCAGCTGGAAAACGACTACGCGGGACCAATGGCTTTACTTCCCTTCGAAGGAAGTGCGTGAACTCAGGATTTACCCCTGAAAAATCCTCGTTGTCCTCGGCCGGGATCGAACCCGCGTACTCGGGCATCAGAAGCGATCACGCAACCGCTGAGCCACCGAAGCCGATGAAACGATGTTGGATGCAATATATTGAATTCTCTTCGACAATCGAACAGTGTAGACTAGAACTGTGAAGTGTCAGGCGACTTCGGTTAACTGAAGAAAATATGACAATCGACAATCGATTAGTGAAGTGGAAAGATAAAAAACGCGAGTGGTCCAGGAGCCTAGCTCACTTTGTACGCTCGTCCAAAAGGTAAACCAGAAGATGTACACTAAGGTGGGAAAGAAGCCTGATGAACCTCTTAAGTCATCCAAAAAGGAAGTCGCTACAAGGCAGGGACGATAGTCGGATTGTAGAATGACGAATAATTGACGGAAGAAAATACACCTGCTCAGAAGTTATATAGTGCCTGCAGTGCTATCAGCAATCAACACTAACCAATCAACAGAATTGTGAATTTCCTATTTAGTGTCCCCACTGGTTTAGAGCTTTGAACGGCCTGTGCCAGCAGGTTGGAGTTTGAATAGTCATGACTAATGGTATCAATATATTCGACTAGTATCGTTGTTTTGAACTATTCGATTACTAGTCGAATATCAAGGACAAATTATTCGACTAGTAATCAGTATTGACGACTAGTCGGACAACATCATTTTAGACCTTTGTTCAGCAAATTTGCGTTGGTCAAGTCGACCTCCGTTAGATTGGCGACATTGGACTGAAAACTGAAAGTTGGTGTGGATTGGAATTGGAACTTTTAGTCGGTACGATTTTGCTAAGAGCATATTACAGTGCTCCCTCGATTTTGTCACCCTCGATTCGATCACACCCTCTGTTCTATCATTGGTTTTTCTACTCCCAAATGAGATGACGGTTTTCCCGTGATGTGCTATGTTTAGCTACACTTTCACTTTTGCTCATAAAGCACATTGGACAGTTGTACTGTACTTACTAAGCAGTTACTATTTCAATACGTACTGGACATACATACAGTATCCACACCTACTATAAGCTTATGCACGAATCAAAGGTACAGTGTCACGGAATTTTAATTCGATTAATAATTCCGATGACAAAGATGCTCGTTTTCGATCGAGAATAGTCTACAATTCTGGGCGAAGACGGAGGCGACGTCATCAGCGTCGACTGGAGCATCTTCACGCAAGAGCCAATCACAGAGGAGGAAGTCTGGCGAGTGCGGGCTCGAGCAAAGAGACGAGAGGGATCGAGAGAGAGAGAGTTTGGCGACGACCGCGAGAGGTCTAAAGAAAAAGAAGCTCCCGACGAAGGCGGCTGGAAGGCAGAGAGAATGCCATGATTTCGGCAGGTCCAGGGAGTGGGAAAGAGCTCATGCCCCCACGACGGAGACGAATTCGGAGCCAGCATTAGCTTCGTTGGACCACGCCACGTCGTGCGGAGAAACTAAGCGGGCGGAGGAAAAAGCTCAAGCTGCCACGACGAAGACGACTACGGAGCCGACAATTGCTCCGTTGGATAACGCCACGTCGTGCGAAGAAGCTAGACTGGGCAGGAACGCGAAACCTCAAGCTGCCACGTCGACGAAGACGACTACGGAGCCGACAACAGCTTCGTTGGAAAGCGCCACGTCGTACGGAGTAGCCAAGCAGGCGGAGGTTTACGCCGACGCAAAGCGTGAGAGGCGACGGAGTGAAAGGTGTCTGTCGACAGCGTTTGCATTTCTTCCCCGTGTTCCGAGAGCTTCAGTGGCCGACCGTTGCTTCGCAACAGTAAGTGCGTTATTTACTGTGAGCTCTAAGGCTGTATTAATAAGAAAAGCCTTTAAAGAACTAAGTCGCCGGGAACTGCACAGGAACACAAAAATGTGTGGATTATGGCCTTGTGGAACGCGGGCGTACCTGGTCAATGAATTTGGCTTCACCATAATTAGTTGTAGCTAGTTTTGATGTGCGCCGCATTAAGAAAATGAGTAATTAAGCTGTTTAGGCAATTACCCGTTTCCCATAAAGTTTATCTTATTGTGTTCCATTACAAACGTTTACCTGTGATATTGTCCTATTATAATTTGATGATTTTGGGCTTCACGGACGTTTAACTTATCCTGTTTGTGACTAGAGAACCGGGAATTGTTACTTTTGTGTTTGGGCATTATTAAAGCTGTTGCGCCTTTCAAAGGTTTCATAAGTTAGCTTTAATCCTCTGTGGGTGATAAACTTGTAATATTATTGACTTTGCCCGGACTATAGACTTTATCCTGTTTGTGTTTTTTTTGTTGTAATGAACTCATTCATTTATGCTCGAAGTTAGAATTTTTGTGAATGTGTCGCATTAGGCTGCGTGCTTATGCATGTGAATTGTATTGATATTCCTAAATTGTAAAAGCATTAATTAGATTATTTGTGTAAGTGAATCTTTTGAAAGCCATGCGTTTTAGTGTAAGCTTTGGCATTTTGTATTAATTGCTTAAACTAAACGGAAGTAGGGTTGGCTTTGTTTTTGTATATTTTTGAGACCGACCCAATTGAAATGCTGTTACAAAACTAAGTCTATCCATACGTCTGTAGTTTTACGGATAGACTTGTGGCTTGTAAACTGTTCATTCCTTTTACTGTTGCAGTTAAGCCATATTGGATGTGATTATTGTATTACATTTTAGTTGCTTAGCCAATAAGCTTTGCTATACAACGTTAGCATCTAAGTTTTTGGAATTGCTATCTAGCTGAGTAATATTTGTTAAAGGTTTAGGCTAGATTCAGTTTAAGTATTTGCTATTGTATTTAAAATGCTTATCCTTTAAGTTTTGAAAGGAGATAAGGTTTTTATGCTGACTTATTTGTTACATAGAAGTATGGTTACGATTAATTTCAGTGTTTGAATTAATGTGTACCTTTGGGTTTAAGTTGGTGGTTGGCATAGTTTGCCTTTGAAAGAGGGAATTCACATTTTTCCTTCTTGTTTATCTTTGCTTTAATTACAATTTTCAATAAACTTTTCATTTGTTACTTTAATTCAGTCCACTGTTGAATGTTATTTAATCTTCCACTGCGCTACTCATATTTTAGCCAAATTTACATGTGACATACAGTATATAATTGTCTTCATGTACGGTGGTGCTAACTGTTCATGTGTGCGCTGTGTTGCTTTGGTTTTTGTTGAAAACAGAATGAGTAAAATACGTGAACAGCTTTAATGTTGGAAGGAAAAGCCAAAATTTTCGATCTGTTAGAAAAAAGGAGCCTCAAAAAATCTATTGCTGAACAATTTGGCGTTCATCAAACTGCAATTAGCAAATTAAAAAAACGAGGAACTAAACACATTAAAAGTGAAGAATTTCTGGATGAAGCTACATTAAAAAAAAAGAAAATATATTCGACTTGGGAAATTCGGTGACCTGAAAAAAGCCCTGGTGATCTGGATCGCAGAAAAGAATGCTGTGTGAATACAGAAGTGCTTTGGGAAAAAACACCAAAGAAAGAGTAACTGTGCTAATTATGTGCAAGTGGAGAGAGGCCAAAGCAAAAGCCACTCATAACTGGACAGTCCAAATTCCCATAATGCTTCAAGAATGTTCACTTATGGGATTTGCCTGTTGATTATGCTACACAAAGAAATTTTGGATGGATTCTAAGATATTTCAAGACTGGATTAACCAATGTGAAAAATAACTGTCAAAATTGAACAGAATCATTGCCCTTGTAATGGTACGAACCGTATAACTTCTCTATATCTGCCTCCTTGGATGCTGGAGTAATACGGTCTGTAAATTGTAGCTATCGAAAACAACATCTTTAGCATGTGATAGCTGTTATTGATGCCACAAATCAACTACCCAAGATCATCATGAAGAAATGATTTAAGCAAGTTCCATCACAGTAAGCAGCAGTGAAGCTTTGCCACTCAACTCTGAAGATGAACAGGGAGAGTGAAACAGATTTTCCTTCGGCTACTACTACTGATAAACTGCACGCTTTAGGAAAAGTGGAAGCATTTTTTCAAACAAGAGAATCGAGCTTCTCGGATTTTCTATTAATTCGAAATATTTGTACAAGGATCTTGTACATTTCCAGAAAGCAGACTCAAACAAAAATAAGTGATTGTTTGGCATCTTAAACGTTTGTTACATACTGTACATACAGTATATGTATATCACATATTATTGTAGAACAAAAATTAAAATCATTTTTCTGATACGTATTTATGTTTTGCTCACCATTAATTCGATTTTGTCACCCCTCACTTTTTGTCACCCAATTTCATCGGTACCAAATGGGTGACAAAATCGAGGGAGCACTGTACTTCTAACTTCGAAGAAAGTATATGAGACGCTTAAAATTCAGTAGGCGGTCGTCGTCTTCTTGCAGCATATCGGTCAGGGCTTGAGGGCCAATCAGGTCAACAAGGTGCAAGTGGATCCGGTAGAAACCGGATTCTTCTTTTCGTATATAAGATCTGTGGCCTTAAAAACCCATACTCGCACGGCTGCGGTTCTGGCTGCTTGGGCGACAGATGACTTATTAGAAATAGTTACATGTGCGTACTTAGTTTGTAAGCATTTACGGATGCATACGTTATTAAGCCAGATGTTCAATATCGTGGCTGCTAGCTTCTTTCTCTTGTGGAACATTATCGAGATGAGGTATGACAAATCTATCAGGTTGTTGCTCTCTGTACTGTACTTATAAACGAAATAAAGGCCTCTATCATTTTGTCGAAAATTATCCGACTAGTTTCGGCTTTTAATCCCTCCTTCTTCAGGGTACAAGGGAAAGGTTGGCTAGCAGCCCTTACATAGCGATATGGTGAATGATACAAAATAACTAATGCAGCGAGTGTAATATACCGTGTTTTTCAAAAGTTCCCGAACGCAGAAGATGTCTTTCCCTGCATAACATACTGTTGTGCAGGTATGCTGAAGGGCTGGTAGACAGGAGCCACAGTCTCTCAACCTCTTTTTTTCAATTAATGGATGTTACCAGTCGTTACGAATCCCGCTATTTATTTTATATAAATGCAAATACGCGAATATGAGAGTGAAATAAAATGTTAAAATAAAAAATATTTGAGCTTTTATTTATAAAACCTACAATATATGGTATTAAACTTAGATCGGGACAGCAACAGTTTAAAAAGCGTTTATTGCGTGAAAACAAACAAATGAAACACAGTATGCAATAACGAGCAGAGATGGTTCTTCATTGCGCGAGAAGGGAATTGACATTGTACAATGCTAAAGACGAATTCCATGCCCGACATGCTGACCGCCCGAAACCTTCAACAAGTACTCTTTCGACTCTGATTAAACCATTTCGAAAGACAGGAAGTGTTGCAGACAGACAACGGCAAGGTCGACCACGTACAGTGACAGGTCCGCAACAAACGGCGGCCGTTGTAGCAACAATTGGGACTTGTGGCGTACAATCGACGCGTGCCGTTGCACACGCCCTTCGAATCAGCCACTTGTCGGCGTGGCGCATTAAGCATGGTTTGAAGTTCTACTCGTTCAAGATGCAATTTCATCAAGAAATGACAGATGGTGACGAGGATCGTCGAGTGCAATTTTGCGAGATAATGATGAACAGATGCCATGCAGGTGCTGTGCTATTCCGTCGTATTTGCTTCACCGACGAATGCACGCTCACTTTGCAAGGGGAGGTAAATCACCCCAACTTCCGTTACTGATCCGACTCCAATCCACATTGGATGGGTGAAGGCCACACCTACCGCCCTCAGAAAGTAAACGTCTGGGCAGGCATTATGGGCACTAATCTCATAGACCCCTTTTTCATTGACGGAACACTGGATGGCCCCAAATACCTTCAACTGTTAAAAGACGAGGTTGGTCCAGCTGTTGCCGAGGCAGCAGGCGAAAACGACATCTGGTTCCAACAAGATGGGGCTCCTCCCCATTACGGCGTCTCTGTACGCCAGTATCTGGATGAAGTATTCCCTGACTGCTGGATTGACAGAAGGGGCGCAATGAGTGGACGCCTCAATCCCCAGATCTTTCCCCGCTTGACTTTTTCTTATGGGGTGAATTGCGGTGGAAATCATGAAAATTTGGCAAAACGTGTGCAAGAAACTGTAAATCCGCCTATTTGGGTGAATTGCGGTGGAAATCATGGAAATTTGGCAAAACGTGTGCACAAAACTTCACAGGATCTTCGAGACACGCCCTGCAAGCATTAACGAGCTGAAGGAAAGAATTAGGCAGGTGATCGCAAACCTTCTTTACCCCAGTCAATCTCGGGATAGACTGGAAGAATAAATTCTTAACAACAAGCAAAGGAGGAAAGAAAAAAAAGAAAAAAACTTCGAATACATATACAGGGTGAGGCTAAAACCCTGTCACAAACTTCGCATGCGTACTCCCCATGGCCAAATAAGAAACAAATGCCCTATCAAATGGGTCTGACACTCAACCGTTAACGAGTAAAATGACGCCCAAATGTGGGTGCCCCTGTGAGGTTGGCTGACGAGAGGGTCACGGAAATTGTCGATATTGGTCCGCAGTTCTTCCGTGCAGAGGGGGGAGGTTCTAGAAATTTTGGCGTCGACTACAAAGGTCATTTTGCGCCTTTTACACAAGTTATAACAGTACGCAGCCCGGGACAAACACAAACATCCATGCCCACGGCGAGATTCGAACCTGCAGCCAGGCGGACTCGAGAACTAGAAAGCCTACGCCCTAACCCTCTCGGTCACCTGGCCGGCGCTCTTCCGTGCAGAACGCATACAAGATCGAGTTCACTCAATTGTCTTGATTTCTATCTGTGGGGGCATGCTAAGGATAACGAGTATGCAACACCAGTCCAAGATGTGAATGAGCTATGAAACCACATTGTTGCAGAATTTGCTGCCATTGGGAACCGCACAGGATTGTTAAGAACGTGTTCGCCGTTCATTTCAGAGACGTCTGCACGCCTGTGTTGAAGCACATGGACGTCATTTGGAACATATCTGTAAAACAAACCTCACAGAGGCACCCAAATTTTGACGCCATTTTTCTCGTTAACGGTTGAGTTTCAGACCCATGTTGATAGGACATTTGTTTCTTATTTGGCCATGGGTAATACGCATACGAAGTTTGTGACAGGATATTAGACTCGACATGTATAAAAATATATCAGTGAACATTACAATCGCAAAATATACAAACAAATTAACTATGAATTAAGTTTGATACAAATAGGATAATCTGAAGAAACAATAAAGATAATTTGGCTACAAAATAAGACACAAAACAAGGTACGTTGGCTACAAAACAAGATACTTTGATGAGATTGTTGTGGATCGCTCTTTTAATGTAAATGGTCACTAAAAAATACTT
>JAHWFO010041447.1:202119-212877 GCA_023313115.1 Rhysida immarginata | reverse complement strand
TAGCTCCTAGAGAGTCGTGTTATAATTTTAGCTGTGGTGACTTTCAGTGTCTCTATCATATTGTTGCCAATAGTGACTGGACGAAGACTTTGTCTTCAATGGTTGTGGATGAAATTTGGAATGATATTTTATATGCTATTAGGATTGCAATTACGGAATCTGTGCCAACGTACAAAAGACATGAATGTGATAGGGTTTCACCAAGCAATAAGAAATCATTGTCGACTTTTCCTATTTGGGCTTCTTTGCAAACTCGGACCGCATGGTTTCTAAAACAACGAGCACATAAAAGGTATAAAGTCTCCTTGTCTCAGGAGGATTACTTGTTGTTTGCGGCTGCTAGAGGAAACTTTAAGCGTTTATGGGCCACTGATCGGCATAAGTATTTAGAAAATTTGGAAGACCAGATTAACGTTAATCCTAGGACATTTTGGGATATTGCTAGAAAATGCTTAAAGCGTAATAAAATTAATAATGAGCCGTTGGATAGGGTTGAATTATGTGAGCTTGCTCGATCCTTCGCCTCAAATATGAGTAATGACATGGAAATTAGAGCGGATAAAGATATCCTTGCTGACTGTTGGAAGTCTATTAATAAGAATTTCGCATTTCAGTCACTTTCGGCCCAACAAATTTTGGATCGTTCTCATAAATTATCTGCCTCGAAAATTTGTACTTCACCTGATATACCGAATTTTATTTTTAAGGGGTGTTTGCCGGTGTTAATAATTCCTCTTACTCATTTGTTCAATGTCTCATTGAGTCTTGGACATTACCCGACTGCCTGGAAACGCGCTGTGATTCAGCCTATTCCTAAGAAGGCGGAGCCTTTGGTCAAATTATCTTCTCGACCGATTACTATAATTTTATTCCCTGCTAAGCTATTACAGACGCTGGTTGCTGATCAACTTTCCCAGCATGTCGACCCATATCTTTCTGATATCCAGCATGGGTTTCGTCCGGGGAGAAGTACTCAAACCAACCTTGCTATATACATGCATTATCTTACGTGTCGTCTTGACAATAGGACTCAAGTTGACTCATTATACCTTGATTTTACTAAGGCTTTGATAAAGTCAACATTCCTCTGCTTTTGGTTAAATTGAGACATTGGTTTGGCAACTTCTGCAATTGATTGGTTTAAAAACATGCTTATTGGCCAAACTTTCAATCTGAGGTTTCAGGATCAATCCTGTCCACCCCTTCCTATAAAGAGTGGCGTCCCGCAAGGGTCCCCACTGGGCCCCTTATTTTTTAATATTTTTCTCGCTGATCTTCCGCATATTTTATTGCACTATCACTCTAGAGCGATTATTTACGCTGACGATGTAAAACTTTATTATGCTATTAAAGATTGGAATTCTTGCCTTGAGCTTCAGGAGGCGCTTTCTCGAGTTTATCAGTGGTCTAGTAACAATGGATTAGAACTAAATGCAAAATCCTTTGTGATGTCTTTTAGTCGCTCTACCGCTCCTTTTATATTTATATTGATAAAAAGGTCTATTCATTTTTTCTCCGATATTAGAACCTTTTTTACTTTGTTTAAGACATTTGTGATACCGAAAATAACCTATTGTGCCTGGATTTGGCATGGTGGTAATTCTCCAGCCTTGCACAAGATCCAACGCAAATGTTCTAGTTTTAATGCTTTTTTGGGGAAGAATTTAGGTAATCACGTGTTTTTAATACAGAATCATAATGTTTTTAATATTCAACGCATCATTAGTTGAACATTATGAACCTGTTCATAGAACATTACCTGTTTTATGAACATTCTTTTAAGTGTATTTCATGGAAGACTGAATGTTGCACCTTTGGTGAATGATTTTAATTTTCAAAATGATTTTAATTTTAAAAAGTTTATCATTTAATTTTGACACGTACGGGTAATGTACTTAATTCCTCTCTTAAATGGAAAACTTTTATTTCGCGTATTGACCCTGTAAATAAAATTGTAACTAATTATCTTATTCATTTTAATGACTTTAGCCTTTTGGCTTCTAACGATCTTCATTTTCACTTATTTTCTTGATTGGTTTTTTTTTTTCCTTACTTTTATGTGTTTTTCATCAACCCCGGTTTGGGCCTTGGCCTGTTGGGGGACAACATGAGGTTCATCAGTGTAGTTGTCTATGCTGGTTCCCCTCAGTTGTTGTTACATGATTATTATTATTATTATTATTATTATTATTATTATTATTATTATTATTATTATACCTCTATGAATGTAGAAGTTGCGCGTGCAATTGATTACTTAGTTTTACCTGATTCATTTCCCCCGCCGCTGATAATTCAACTTTGTTACGATGGTCTTGCCCAACAACATTTTACGGCTACTCTTATAATTTCAAGAAGGCTAACTTCCTCGGCATTAATAATGCATTTGCGAAAGAGAGTTGGTAAGGTCAGAACAAGCAGTAGAGTCGCTAAATGGAGTTATTAACCATGTTATAGAACAATTTGTTCCAAAATGGAATGTTAATATTCGGCATTCAAATCACTCCTTTCCAAAATGGTTTTCACATAATTTAATTTTATTATGGAGCAAAAGAAGTATTTACACAAGAAATGGAAAATTAGTAAGCATATGACTGACTATGCATCCTTTTCTGAAGCTAGCACTTGTTTTAAAAAGCAGTTAGAATTAGAAAAAATGTTCTATCAAAATCTTGAATGCGATCTAATTAAGAATCCGAAGAACTTTTGGCAAACCACAAAACGCTTGCTCACAAAGCGTGAGATCTTATGAATGCTTATTAAATAGTGAAAACTACCTGAATCGCATGGCGGACATTTTTATGAGTATTATGTCTAACTAGCTGTGCTGGCGACTTCATACGCGTAGATCACTGAAACACAAACCGATGCTGTTATCTATTAATATCCGTCTAGCCTTGGACCATGATCAACACAAAGACATTAAAAAAACTATTTAAAGAAGTTTTCATTTACGACAACAAAGCTTCTCTGTATACAATGTTAATTAACAGTAGAAACACCAGGAATTTATGCATAAAGATTGCTGTAGTCGCTGACACAGGAATGAGCCAAATAGAGTTGGTCGTGCGAAAAACAACTGACACTGAGATCCATGTCCGCGACGTGCAGAGTCTAGTTCTGCGCTTTGTTGATGATCGTCGTGTAGCATAAGCTGACTGGGGTCTGTGCACACACTTTTAGACTATATATTTTTTCCGAAGCATTATACACAATCAATAGAGCCTTTCACGGGATATACATATGTCCAGTTACGCATATTATGTCTATATAGAATTTAATTGTTAATTTTTAAGAAGAAAATTTTGAAAAATAAACTTCTATTTAACCAAGCATGATCACTTTCAAAATCTTCACTGTTTTTCCAACAATTACTATTTCAAAGTCATTAAAAATATTTTAGAACATTTAAAACTCCCTACATTTAAAACTGAAGAGAAATATATTTGCAATGAGGGGGATTCAGGCTATAAAAATGCGATCATCTGCACCATATCCTATTAAAATCTCAGCTTCTATCAGGCTTTGCTGTATATTGGTAACTTTTAGTCGGTGCCGTTACACAGTGTTGGTGGGCTTATATTTCTAAGGACTTTATGGGGACTTTTAAATTAATTTTGTGCGACGGAAGGTCAGGTGCACTCAGGAAATCCAAAAATTCAACCAGCTATTTCGTAGCGTCTTCTTGTTCCATTACTCTGTTGATAGATATATATTCTTCACTTTCCCATGAATGCGTGTTAATATTTTAGCGTTTATTGCTGAGGTCTGTTCGTTGCAAGGGATGAAAATTGCTCTCTTGCATATCCAAGAATTTTCAGGGCTTGTTATTTGCGTTGGGTCCATGTACAAAGAAGAAATGAGGTCTGATGGCACTGACGGCACTGTACAACGCAAATCAGGCAAACTCCTTGTTTTGTGGATAGGTGGCGTTAGTAATAAATCTGCAAATTCCTGTGCATTTGATTGCCTCCTGCTCGTGCTAACATATTTATTGTTAAATGGATCGGTATAACAAAAACACAGATTTGAGCTCTTTAGGCTGGATGTAATTTCATCAGCCCTGGTTTCTCGTGGTATTACTTGCAAAATCTGCCTAAAATCTTCGTACCCCTTTGTAGAACCAGCCACAAAAAACACTGTAATACAGGGGTATTTTGTCTTATTTCAAGCCAGGTTCTATCACCACGGCGCTACCAATTTACGGTTTGCATAGAGCGCTCTTCCCATATTAAAGTTTCCCGTTTAAAGTGTTCTCTGTTTAAAGTTTGTGCGGGCATACCTACGGAGAGAGAGAATTACCCTGAAACTATGTTTTGGGTAACCAACCATCGATTCAGATTATTTTCGCGTAACTTATCATTCAGTTCGCCGCTATCGTTCAGTTTAAAGTTCCTGGAAGTCTTCAACTAATTTTTCCTGATGTTCTTGCCATAACTGTGCAGCATCTGAAAGGTCAAAAAATAGCAGCAAGTTAGCAAACAAATGACGCAAGCAATGGGGACAATCGCTAGCATATGCTTTGGCAAAACAGTCATCCCAGTGTTTATCACCATTTGGGAAATGACGCCCTTGGCAAGCAGCCTGGTAAGTGAGATATCCAAGATCTTCAACTTTTCAGAGTTCGATAAAATAAATAGATCCTTGCACTGTGTGTAGACGGAAGCATAAGTAATAGCATCCGGAGTTGTTTGGGTGCACCGCCTAGACTCTACCAATGACGTGTTTTTTGAATATGCCAGGCTGGCCCTCCACAGCTGTACCATGTCTTCTAAGGTTAAAAACACCTCGCTGCTTAATAAATGTATACTAAAATGGAATTTCGGATCACTACTCATTGTTCCGCCTGGTTCCAACTTCTAGCAGTGATTCCGTCATTGGTAGCAGAACAGACATGTTCATACCGTAACAGCCAAAAGGCAAATGTCACATTCGAGATTAAATTTCGAACACGTGATCGCAGTATAAGCAAGCATATACAGAAGACGACATAAAAAAACGCAACACACTTCTCACTTCTTAGGAATAAGAATAGTTGCTTTATGTAGATTTAAATGGAACTATAGGTAGAAAGAATGAAGATAGAAGGCAAAAATGATTGATCGCGATCAAAAATACCCTAAATGTTGACCCAGATATAAGCTAAAACCATTTCATCAAATTCCTTTCATTGGATTTTGTGTGAAGTGCGTACAAACAAACAAACCGACAGACCAAAATTCCAAAAATGATCTTAATGCGTTCTGTCACTAATCCCTCTTCCCCCAAATTCGTTTTGAAGTAGTCATCTTTCAGCATATATAGTTTTTTATAATTTATAAATATCCTCCAAGCCTTGGGCCATAATCAAAACAAAAAATAAGAAAACAACTAAAAGGGGATAGAAGAAAAAAAGAAAGAAAGAAAGAAAGAAAGAAACAAAAAAAGAAAGAAGAATCCGTGCAATAACGCAGTCTGCAGCCCGCTCAAAAATGGGGAAGTTTAATTATAATAACCCGGTATGTAATTAATCTGTAAAAATAAATACAAAATTTAATGCTATAATTTTTTTAGATATGCAGTAAGTGCTAAAACCATAATAATAAAGCAAACAAAAGCTTAAGAAAATCACAGGTTATTATGTTTATACGACAACAACTCTTGCAAGCTTTCCCATCGTTTTATATCCCATTGTTTGGAATTCTCCTGAGGTAATGCAACACAAAAACCTTCATGCTAGAAGAAAAATATAATTTTTCGAGAACTTCGTGATTGATCCAAATAAAAAGTATCCTAAATGTTAATCCAGACTATAAGATATAATCATACTAAGTTTCATCAAAATCCGTCCAGTAGTTTTTTTGTGATGCGCGTACAAGCAAACAGATTGATTATATGTAAGCAGTATGTAATTGTTGTCCGTCCGGCTATTTTATTTTTCCATCCACCAGATTTTCTGGGGAGAACACTGGGTTAGTATTAGGGTTAGGGTATCTGAAACACTGAAAGTGAAACTCAACAGACTCACAACCACTGTCCACCTACAGTGCCATTGGAATGTGTAGAGGGGGTGACCCATTGTTTTTACACCTGGCCACACCCACAGGGGTGCAAAAGATCAAAGGTGCCACCGCTACATTCCACTACACGCTGACCCAACCCCGCCACATTCCATTACACGCTGAACTCTCAAATGTTGCTGTTCACATGACTGCTGACGTGACAGTTATGCAATTTAAACAATTGTTTGTTAATTACCTTTAATGATCTTTTATTAATTAATGGTGGTTACGTAATAACTGATTTTACCCATGGCGCTGATGCTACTTCCCGTGGTGGTTCTGTAAGAGTGTTCAGGTTCTCGATTTAAAATGCACTTCTGTGATTCTGTCTCACAAGTGAACACCCCTTGATTCCCTTATATACCAAGAAAATTGGGAGTTGCTAAGAAGACTAGCAAACTCATTTTGATTGCCTAATTATTAATTAACTGTTGTTTCTTGGCCAACCAACTTTTTTCCAAACCTTTTTCCAAACCTTTTCCAAACCTTCTTTCCAATACTTTCTTCTAAATTAAACTACAGTTTTAAGCTGTTTTGTTTGTTTTTAATTTACTGTTAATTGGTGCATTGTTTCATTTAAACAAATTACATTTGACTTTGCAAACTTTTTATAAATACTATTGCACATCGCAAAAGGTTTTTATTTAAGTACAGTTGATGGATGAAGCATTTACCAACGCTGGAGAGCCGGCTGGGTTTGGCCACAGAGTAGATAGAACAGAGGCGAAATTGGGGCCGATTTCCGTATCTCGGATTTCCGTATCTTTCTAAAGGTGTTTTCTGCAGCTCATCTCCATTCGTTTACAATAGAACATGGGATACAAGTGGTGCGCTGCCTTTTCCCAGCGGAGGTGGCCTAATCAGGCCACTTGTAGCTATGTCAATTCCATATAACACATTACAAAATTTAAATGCATATAACTGAAATTCTATTACAGATAAATTGCTAATTTTTTTTTATTTTTTTCAGATGCACATTACTACTAGTATATCCCTTCAAATTTTAAAATTAAATGAGAAAATATAATAAAAAAATTATTTTCCAAAGTGTTGTCAAAGGAGGGGGGGGGGTCTGAAATAATGACTATAAAAAATGCTTATAAGAAATTTTCTATTATTGATAAAAACTTCAAACTGCTTTTGTTGAATTCTTGAAAGCTTTATAATTAACTGCAAATAAATTATATACCCCAAATTTAGTAATAATCAATAATATTCGAAATTTTAGAATACTTGTGTAGCAACATCTAAAATTACGAATTTTTTACAAAATTCCAGGGCACAATTGAACCATTTAATGATTGAATTATATTAAAATGATACCTTTTATTTATGTTTTAAATTTTTTTTTTCGTAAATTACATTTTATTCACAAAAATTAAAACCATTGCTATCGGGATCATTTCTTGATGACGTCATTTGAGATTGTTCTCTTCTCAGAATATGAGGAAGTTAGATAAGGCCACATCAATGCTTTATCAAAGAAAGAGATTAAAATCCTATCATGTGATTTTCTGGCTATTGTCAGGCAGGTGTGACCCATTTAACAACAAATTACATAGATATTCCAAAAAAAAGTAAAAATATTCCACATTCAGTTATATAAAAAATCGTTAAAAAAAAAAAACAAACATAGATATTAAAATTTTTTTTTTGCATTATTTAGAAAAGATTCTCTCTAAATTTTGGCTATTTTTAAATACGAAATTATTACATTTGCAATTTTTTAAAAAAGGTTTAAAACCAAGTTTTTCAAATAGAAAATTTTATTATACATTTTAATGTATTGTTTAAAAAAAAACCGTTACTTTTAATCGATCAAAAAAATTACTAATCAAAAGCAATTATATTCAAGATCACAAATTTAAAATTTTAAAGCAGTATATCAGTTATTGAATTTTTTAAAAAATATTTTCTATCCCCCTGTAAGAAGAATCATTTTCTCAAGAAAATAGCTGGCTGGGAAAAGGTAATTATTGTTCCAATGATTCCGGGCAGAAATCAGAAAAGAGAAGCTTTTTTTCTTTTCCTAAAGATCCGCAAAGGTAAGCAATCAAAGTTATTAATTCAATAATTATAATAATGATAATTATAATAAAAATAATAATCGTGGAATGAGAACATGTGTGAACAATGGAGCTTTTTCTGAAACTCTGTGAAATGAATATTTTTGTATAATATTGTACCTAAGTTTTATATTTATTATTGTTATTCTTATCATTATATTATTATTATTATTACTTTTATTTAAAGAAGGTAAACGAAAACCCCTGTTAAGTTCTTCAGTTTTACTTTATTTCCTATAGTATGTTCATAAAACAGCACAGTATACCTTCAAGAAAATGTAACTTCACGTTCAGACACTTTGACAGATTAATTAATAGAAAATTACTAATTATTAATTAAAGGCTGTTTTCCTAAAAGCTCAAAATTTGAAAGTTTACGAAACAATAACTGAAAGCAGTAACTTCACTTTAGTCTACATGAAGCCACAATCTTATGAAAAAAATAATTTTAAAGTAATTTCTTTTTACTTAATATGTAAAGTTGAAGTTATATTTTTCTTTTTAGATTGTGTATATCTCTATATTATTTATGTAAAATGATAGAAAGATCATAGTGCAAGATGACATAGGAAATTTATAATTTAATAATAGTAGTGGCAATTTTATATAAAAATTTTTAATTGTAAATTTAATTCGTAGTTGATATTGAAAAGCTAATCAATAACCATATTACTCTTGATTTCAGATGCAAAAAATGGGTAATTGTTGTCGTAGAGCAGATTTAGATAAAAAAGATTCTGCTTATTTGAATAAAAGCTGTACATTATGCAGTAACCATTTCGAAGAACATATGTTTCTCAATGATTTAAAAAATTGCCTTCATGCTCATGCTGTTCCATCCTTATTCAACATCAAAAATCCTCCTCCATTATTACAGTCGAAGAGGGCAGCTCCAAAGAGAAGAATCAGTGAGGACTGTAATCAACACAACATGAGTAGTTAGTAGAAATTTGTGTGATTATTATAATTTCGTATTATAATTTTGTTTTACTAAGCATTATTTTACTTTAATAATAAAAAAACTGTATTTAATAGAAAATTTGCATTTCAGAGCGTGCTCAATTGAATAATGAAGACTCACCATCTAACCTTCCAATGCCAAGTCCATCACCTAACCTGGCTTAAAAAACAAGACCAGGCATAAGAAAAAACCTTTTTATTAAATGTTTGAATTTAAATTTTTCTCATCCTTGCCCTGATTTTCCCAGGGACTATGTTGTAGAGCTCTTTATTAGAGTTATGATATTTCATTCTTTAAAGCGGTTAAATAAATGTCGCAAACAGATAACATCAACAAAGAAAAATAGGAAACTTAATAAAGTTATGCACAAATAAACATATTTCAGTCATTCTTTTAAATATCATTCCAGCCTTTATTTCATTCATTTCATTCAAACCTTAAATTCTTCCTCATCTTAATTATGAGTTATATGTATCTTTTTAATCTTTAAATTTTTATGTAAGCATAGTTTGTATGTGAACGTTTTTCAAATATCACATGTATTTTTTTATATATTTGTTTATTTCTGTATGTATAGACTGTAAATATTTATAAACTAGAAGAGGTACCCGGCGTTGCCCGGGATAATTACACTTGCACAAACTTTTCCTTTCATTGTTAGTCATGAGATATTGATTGTTGGTTCATGCAGAGCGTTTGTGAATTGCGTGTTGATACCATTGTTGATACCTATTGTTGTACAAACTTTGCCTTGCATTGTTGGTCATGAGATATTTCTCATTAATATGCCTTGCCATAACCATGAATATCGATTTTTTATCGATATTTATTATTTTTCCGAAATCTGAGGTAGACAGTGACCTTCCTCATGCTTTGAAGGTCATGTATGCGAAATTTTATCAAGATCGGAATAAAACTGTAGATTTGTATAAAAAACGTACAGACAAACAAACCCACCCACAAACATCCTTCTTTATATATATAGAACTAGAAGAGGTACCCGGCGTTGCCCAGGAT
The DNA here is from genome assembly GCA_023313115.1 of Rhysida immarginata. Taxonomy (NCBI): domain Eukaryota; kingdom Metazoa; phylum Arthropoda; class Chilopoda; order Scolopendromorpha; family Scolopendridae; genus Rhysida; species Rhysida immarginata. The sequence continues at coordinate 202,795 of JAHWFO010041447.1, read as the reverse complement.
AATTACACTTCGATGTAAACAGAACAATCTCAAAAAATTAAATTAAATTTTGCAATATCTTAAAAATAAACACATGAAAATGCTTAGAATTAATACAGTAAAAATTCTTAATGAAAATTCGAAAAAAATCTTTTTAAAGGCTCACAATGGCTGGACCTCTCCAAGGATGCCACTGCTAGTCTAAATAATTTCTTAGTCACGTAATCTTACGTCAAATGTATACTTAGTGTTGTTGCAATTTCCACTCTTCTCTCGATGTGTTGAAGCAAAACTTGGCCATTCATCACTTTGAGCAGTTTAGCGGTCGCCGATTCTTCTATTTACTTGCTTCCCATTTGCTCAATACATCACAGAGCTAAAGGAGTGCTTCCTCTGTCGTCTTTCCACTCTTTCTCAATAGTCTGCTATCTATCCATTATCTCCAGTTACTGATCATTTTTAAAGATTTTCAAGAAATTTTTAAGTACTAAGAACACTCTTTTCTAAGAAAAGCCTGAATAACAGGAATTCTATGCATTGTTACAAATTGAAACTTATCCATATTGCATCATCATTTTATGTTCATTGTTATAATTCTTGGAAAGGATTGCTTTATCATTGCATCATCATTTTGAGCTCATTGTTATTGATGAATTGCGTGTTGAAACCATTGTTGATACCTATTGTTGCACAAACT
>JAHWFO010041447.1:172873-199399 GCA_023313115.1 Rhysida immarginata | reverse complement strand
CGTCATTTTTTCTATTCCTCACACGAGTGGGCAGCAGGAAAAACGACAAGTCACAGGATACCGACCGACGGCAATCATAAGTCAAGACGGTCCAATAGAATTCTTTGTCCCAGGTTTAGTGGATTTTTACATCGACCTTGATCAAACTACGCTGAATTTTGAAGTCGTTATCAATAAAGGTGACGGAGTGCTACCATCAGGCGATAAAACAGGCCCTGTAAACCTGTTCTTACACTCGTTATTCTCTCAAGTGGACTGTTACCTCAGAGATACTTTAGCCAGTCCTAGCAACAACTTATTTACGTACAGAGCATATTTTCAAACTCTTTTGAACTATGGACGAGTGTCTAAACAAACACAGCTCAGAACAGCAGGTTATTGTAAAGACACAAGTGGAAAAATGGATGATACTGATGATTCAAACAATGGTCTTATGTCACGCAAAAAGCTTGCCCGAAATGACGTTTATTACTTGTAGGATTCTCTCCATTTAGACATTCTCCGTCAGAGTCGACTACTGCTAAACTCTTTGGATTTTAGACTGAGATTTTACAGAAGTAAACCAAACTCTGTGCTGATGTCTGACGAGGTTAACACTAATTATCAGATTACAATTCGTAAAGCAATACTGAACATCGAGAGAGTTATAGTTAACACAGCTACGTTATTAACGCATGCAAAGACTCTACAAACCACTGCGTTTTACCCGACTTGACGAGCATGCAATTGGTACTAGATATCACGTCATACAGAACTTAATCACTGGTCAGATTCCGACCCGCTTGATTTTTGCGTTTACAATGAGTGAAGCACAGAACAGTTCTTTTACTTCAAATTCCTTCAACTTTCAACATTTCAATCTGTCTTTCTTCTCGTTGTCATCTGATACTCAATCAATACCTCTTCAAACCTTTGAAATCTTACTTGAGAGAGTTTGTTCACTCCATTAAAGAACTAGATCTTTGGAAAGAAGACAAAGATGTTGATGTCACTCAGTTTGATTACGGTGCTGGTTACACATTTTTTCCCTTCGATCTTTTGGGAGACAGGAATTATTATACAGATAGATACAATCCTATATGCAACGGTATGCTAAGTGTTGAAGTTCAGTTCTCAGAAGCTTTACCTGACTCTGTGAACCTGATTTCCTATTGGCAGTATCAGAATCTCCTGGAAATCAATAAAGACAGAAACGTAAGCTTTGATTTCACAAATTTGGTTCGACGGACACACAGCAGCTATGGAGTGCGCTCGAGTGTGATCCCTTCACTCGTCCTCTGGCACGAGGTGTTTTCCCTGCTGATTTGACAGCATTTCTCGGTCCTGTTTACCCTTCATTACTAATTGCAAATACAGACTATGCTAGTAAACCTGGCACACACTGGGTGGCGTTCTTTATAACCTCTGTCAAACAAGCATATATGTTTGATTCTTTCAGAATGTTTCCCCAAGAACAATTTCACCCGTTCACGACTACACACTCTGAAAAATGGATCTACAACATGATAATTGTGCAACATCAGTCTTCTGACACATGTGGTTATCACTGTTTACATTACCTGAAATTAGCAGCAAGAGTTGTCATTCTATGGAGGACATTGTGAAGAACACTTATACAAATGAACTGTTCCTAAACGATCTACTCGTCTAATGTGAATTCGTTCAAGATGAGTTTTGTAACAACAACTCATTTAAGACATGTCCAAATGTCCAAATGGAACCAATGTTGTAGATCTTTAAATTATTCTGTTTAATCATTACAATTTTTGTTTTAATTAATTTATGTATTCATTTGTTCGAAATAAATTTTTTGATTTCACTTTGAATTTGTGTTTGTCTGTGTTTTTTCTTTTTTTTTTACGTCTAATAATTCACACCACAACAGATTGTTCACGTATTTAATTGTGTTTTTTATTCAATTTTTACAGTTTATAAAATTAAATTTTAAGACAGAATTACAAATTGAATTTTTTTCACATTAATTTGTTATTCGGTGTAACCCACTCGACTCTGGGTTCGAGTCGCTTGGGTATTTCCAGGGAGGACATGCGCTTGATGGTGGAAGATCGTGATCGCTGGAGATCCTCCATAAGGCTGCTGCCCCCGCGACCCTAACGGATAAGCTTACCCACTTATCGGTGAGGTAATGTAAGTTAGTAAGTAAGTGTAACCCAACCAGTCCATGTCATGATGTTTCGCAAGGATGTTTGTTGCTCCCATGGTTCGATATGCTGGATTCACAATTAATTCTTCAGGGACGTCGAGATGCTGTAATACTGCTGCGAAGTGATCTCTGCCCCGCAGTGGGTTCTTCAGTTCAGGTATCAGTGATAACACCTCTTTTATTAAATGATTAATGTTTGAACCACGTATTCATTTTCCGACGACTGGCACTATCCCTTCTTTTTTCCATTGAATAACATCAGTTCTCTTAGGTAGTATCTCGCGGAGCTGATCCCGTTTCGAGGTTTGCTGACCTGGTAAGGACGGCACGTTGGTCCCACGTTTGTTCTCAGGGGTTTCGCTACCCACGCCACCATCGCCATTCCAGTCGGGGTTTTCTTTTAAGTCTGCTGACGAATGAAATACAGGTGAATAGACAAGTTGAGGTGGTGATGTATAAGGGATTGTCTCGGAAGGGATCGAGGTGATGGTAATGGGCGTATTAATGATGGCAGCTGAGGCGTTTGAGGGTCTGTTTGGGTTGAAACACTCATTGGTTTCGTACTACCTTCGGGTCTCTTACCTCTTTTGATATTTTTGAAGGGTCCATTTTCTGATGCACATTCAAATTTGGGTTTTTTAAAATCTCGTTGATTTGCGAATCCAGTTGTGTATTACGTTTTTTTTCTTCATCATTATCATCAACACTGCTCTGTTTCGTGTCGGTTTGTTCAGACAGTGCACGCGGGGATACAGTCTGCGTTTGGGTTTGAAGAGTCTTTAATGTTCGTGTGAAGGAAGTAATACGTACTTTTGCAGGTTCTCGACTAATTAATTTATTCAAAGTCGGTCCAGTGGTACTGCCTGACAAAAGGGGAAGCAGGAATCCATTACCGTGTTGATTCAGATAAGCTTTCTTTGCTCTTAATGAAATCTTTTTATGAGCTAAACCTTTTATCTTCTTCAAATGCTGTCTAATGCGATGGTCTCCAAGGTACTTTATGATGCAGAATGTTATGACAGATCACACACGACGCATTTACTTGATTAAAACTGCAATCCTGCATTAGCACTTTCCTATGACGGGGTGTTCAATGTTACAAGGTTCCTAGAAACAAGGTTCCTGTTTTACTACCAGGGATATCATCGTTGTATCTACTCGATGGCTGCTTAATTTAAAAATGATTGACGTCTGGTTTAAAACTTCGTTTTATCAGCATAGATCACGATTGGTCTTTCATGAAGGGAAGATCTTACTACGCAGTCTCAGAACATCAGGACAGCTCTGTGTTAAATCGAGTAACAAATAACTATGGGGTTCCTGTGTGGCATCTTTAAAGACTTCGATGAGTAAACGTCCATAACCTGTTTGCGATGCCAGCGTACGAATCTGTCCTGTCTCTGGGTGACTTTAGCAGAAAGATGAACTGGGTGTTTAAACTTATTGTGCAGATGATTTTTGAATGGCCAAAGAGGTTCTGCGTAATTAGTAACACGGAGAAATTGACATGATGACTGCAACGTTTGTCGATTTTTTCAACAATTTCGTTATTTTTCACCTCATTTAATAAATCGTCTAAAATCAATAATGACTGTTCGGGAATATGTTCTTGTATCAACTTTTCGTCGAGGACTCCTGCATGAAACGTAATGTTTGAGAGATTCAAGGTTTTAACAACCAGGAGCATTAAAGCACCATAGCAGTAAATTATTTCTGTTGGTGGTGGATCCATCACTTCATCACTATGCTTTAACATTTGGGGTACTAGGGTTGACTTTCTGCTTCCAGAGCTACCAGCGAAAAGTGCCGAAAAACATTGCGTAAATTTAACGGGTGCGTTTATCTCCAAGATGGTGTGGATGATGATGAATAGACAGACGACCGAAAATTTTCACTAGGTTACGGTTTCTTTGCCGATGGGTTTAATGATGTCCCTCGGATTTTGACACAGTTTTTATTTAATGAAATTCATCACATACATTACTCAAGCTCTGCGAAATTATTCGATGAACGGTTTGACACGAAGGGTTTTCAGGTAAAACGGTATTTAGCAGTCAAAATTTATCAAGGTCTGGATTTTACGCTGACGAAATTTCTCGTGAGATGGTTTTTTGTTATGACGACACTGATTTGTATACAATTTTTGCACGGTTAAAATTTTCACCATGAGGGAAAAATGATAGACAAACACAAGTTCAAACTCAAATCAAAGAATTTATTTTGAACAAATGAATACAGATATTAACTAAAACAAAAATTGTAAAGATTAAACCGAATAATTTAAAGATCTACAACATTGGTTCCATTTGGATATTTGACATGTCTTAAATGAGGTGTTGTTACAAAACTCACCTTGAACGAATTCACGAGTAGATCGTTTAGGAACAGTTCATTTGTATAAGTGTTGTTCACAATGTCCTCCATAGAATGATCTCTCTAGCTGCTAATTTCAGGTAATGCAAACAGTGATGACCACATGTGTCAGAAGACTGATGCTGCACAATTCTCGTTTTGTAGATCCATTTTTCAGAGTGTGCAGTCATGAACGGGTGAAATTGTTCTTGGGGAAACATTCCAAAAGAATCAAAGATATATGCTTGTTTGACAGAGGGTATAAAGAACGCCACCCCGTGTGTGCCAGGTTTACTAGCATTGTCTGTATTTGCAATTAGTAACGAAGGGTAAATAGGATCGAGAAATGCTAACAAATTAGAAAACAAGTGAAGAGATCACACACGAGCGTATTCCATAGCTATTGTGTGTCCATCGAACCTAATTTGTGAAATCAAAGCTTACGTTTCTGTCTTTATTGATTTCCAGGAGATTCTGATACTGACAATAGGAAATCAGGTTCACAGAATCAGGTAAAGCTTCAGAGAACTGAACTTCAACACTTAGCGTACCATTGCGTATAAGATTGTATCTATCTGTATAATAATTCCTGTCACCCGAAAGATCGGAGGCAAAAAATGTGTAACCATCAGCGTAATCAAACTGAGTGACATCAACATCTCTGTCTTCTTTCCAAAGACCAAGTGCTTTCATGGAGTGACCAAACTCTCTCAGGTAAGATCCCGTCTCAAAATTCGGTTTCAGAGGTTGAAGAGGTATTGATTGAGTATCTAATGACAACGAGAAGAAAGACAGATTGAAATGTTGAAAGTTGAAGGGATATGAAGTAAAAGAACCGTTCTGTGCTTCACTTATTGTAAACGCAAAAATCAAGCGGGTCGGAATCTGACCAGTGATTAAGTTCTGTATGACGTGATTTCTAGTACCAGCTGCAATCCTCGACAATCACATTTCAACTCGTCCAATCGGGTAAAACGCATTAGTGGTTTGTAGAGTCTTTGCATGCGCTATTAACATAGCTGTGTTAACTATAACTCTCTCGATGTTCAGTATTGCTTTACGAATTGTAATCTGATAATTAGTGTTAACCTCGTCAGACATCAGCGCAAAGTTTGGTTTACTTCTGTAAAATCTCAGTCTAAAATCCGAAAAGTTTAGCAGTAATCGACTCTGACGGAGAATGTCTAAATGGAGAAAATCCTCCAAGTAATAAACGCCATTTCGGGCAAGCTTTTTGCGTGACATAAGAACATTTTGCGTTTGAATCATCAGTATTATCCATTTTTCCACTTGTGTCTTTACAATAACCTGCTGTTCTGAGCTGTGTTTGTTTAGACACTCGTCCATAGTTCAAAAGAGTTTCAAAATATGCTCTGTATGGATATAAGTTGTTGCTATGACTGACTAAAGTATCTCCGAGGTAACAGTCCACTTACTAGAATAAGGAGTGTAAGAAAAGGTTTACAGGGCCTGTTTTATCGTCTGATGGTAGCACTCCGTCACCTTTATTGATAACGACTTCTAAAGTTAGCGTAGTTTGATCGAGGTCGATGTAAAAATCCACTAAACCTGGGACAAAGAATTCGATGGGACCGTCTTGACTTATGATTGCCGTCGGTCGGTATCCTGTGACTTGTCGTTTTTCCTGCTGTCCACTCGTCTGAGGAATAGAAAAAATGTTGAGGTCACTGTTAAGACATTTGGTGTTCATCTGGTGAATCATTGAAGCCATGATTAGGTTGGAATTAGGCAAAAACCGATGCTAAAGGGCGTATATTTAAAAGAGATTTTGCGTTTCTTTTTACCACCTTCTTTGCCGCTGACTTCTACTTCTCTTTCTCCCTTTTTTTTCGACTTTGTTGAGTGTTGTATACGGCCTTTCCGACTGAAATTGGATGCAAGAAACTACTCCAAGCTGTTGCTTCTAGGTCTTTTTACAGACGAATGAGCAGTAATTCATCCTTTAGTTCTACCCTACCCCCCTGAACTCTGGTACCCATTTCCTGGAGGGTGCTACCAACTGCCTCCTTCATTCCTGACGCCAATGACTGTTTCAGATTTTGACCTTGCAAACATATCATTAAAAACAGAAACACCACCTCTTAAGGCATGGCGACTGAGAATTTTTCTCATGGATTTGAGTAGTGGTGTAGCAAAACGAAACAGATTCGAAAATGCGGAACCAATACCATTACCTCGCTGAAACATGGTGCCCCTAAACACAGGTATGCCACTACCCTTATGACTTAAATACTAACGTGAAATGGCATCTTGGTTTGGCTTATAGGGAACACGCATCTTGAACTGAATTAGGTTTATTGACGAGGCATAAGCAAAAGAAATCGACTTCACTCTATGGGAGTTTCTTACGAAAATGTAATATCACAACTGTTTTACCAGATATAAACGAGAGCATAGCGCCGTGGTCTGAATGAACAGCAATTTCAATCGTGTCAATGACATTTTTACTTAAGGGAAAATATTCAGGTGAATGAAAAGTTTGATAAATCACTTCTCGTCTTGCATGCGGGACAGGAATGATTCGTAGGAGCGGTGTTACCTACAACTTGAGGTCGAATGTTGTCTTTGTAGATAATATCCATATATTCCTCTGGTAAGATCGATCGGTGTCGACCCTTCGCCAGTTTCGAGTGCCGAATCAGCGAGATCTGTCTGTAAATCTAACGTGTAGCACAGACTTTCGCTAAAACTTATGTAACGCCCGTCCGAGCATTTGAAATGAAAACATTTGTTTGGGGTGAGATTGACACAGTTAAATGCCTGCTCTTTCTGAGGAATCAATTTAACGAGTGCATCAACAACATCTCTATGGTTATCGTAATACCCTTCAGGAATTTTTAAGATGCGATGTACCGGAGTTTCAGGTGAGTCGTAAATAACACAGTTGATGAAACTGTCGCCTGTATCATGTAAGGGGATAGACATAGGAAGTTTCAATTTTTTTATTTAGAAAGCGGTCCGGAATAAAACCAATATTGGCATCAGCAGTGAATTCAATGAAGCGATCTGAGGGTCGAGAAAAATGAGCAAAATCATTAACCAACTTTGACTCGATATCGACGGTTCTAAAACAATCTTTTAAAAAATTGAAGGCATCAAATATGTTACGTAATTTGGTACTCTTAAACTCAACAACTTTTTGGTATAGAGAAGAGGTTTTGGGATACCTTAACGTGACAGTAAATGACGACACCCACTTTAACGATGCATTTTTTAAACGTTCTGTAAAAAATTTATTTGGCGAAACAATAAACACCTTGCAGAAATCCGGTGTATTAAAACAAATCCCGACATTCGACGGCAAACTCATTGCAATGTCTTGTGGCGAAGAATTGTTGTCGTGATAAAAGAGAACATGTTTCAAACAAGCTTCTAAAACAAGTTTGACTTCGAGTATGAAAGATGAGAGCATTGGGTTTCTATCAGGGAGAATGATGTTGAATTCAATTTGTTCCTCGATTTGATCAGTCTTAAAACCAATTTAAAAACTATTGTTTACAGCTGTAATGTTCTTGAAAAGGGCAAGGAAAGGCGTTTCCGTTAATGCAACCTCCCACCGCCCTTGGAAACGTAGCGTACGCGGTAGTCGTGTGATAAAATGCGCCGTTGTTTTGGATTTTTTTTGTCAGCTGGTGCCGTATTCAAGGGTAAAGTAACGTAGAAATTTATGGCTTCATACATGTAGATGAATCACAAACACAACTGACACAGATCATACCTTGTTAAACATTTAAAAGGTCTGCCTCTCGAACCCAGCTGTTCATGCTGTCTGGGTAACCCTGCCATTTCACAAAAGCTTCACAAACACCATGTCTTGTGCATCTACGAATAATTCTCTCAATTTTGAAAATTTCAGGCATTTTAACCTTTTTTAACTCCTGTTCATAGAATACACCTGCAATCTCAGCACCTTTGTAATCTTTTATTTTACACACAACAGCCTTTCGAAAAACGAGTTTTGAAACTTCAAACACTTCCTCAGTCCAATTCGGTAGATAACCCTTTTCGAAAATGTTTTTCACTTTTGAAATATGCACGTGATCACCAATTTGTAGTCTCGGTGTTGTTTGCGGTGCAGCTGTGTAATATCGTCGCATTTTCAACCACAGTGTCGGTGCATTCCAATCATTAATTTCAGATGGTGCAATACGTGCGGTCTGTGAAACGATTGTTGTAGCTTAGTACGAGATCAGGTAAGGCATCGATGTACCTACGTGTGTTGGCATACATAAATTACTTAAACATTTGGTTTTTTAAGGTACGGTTAAATCGTTCAGCTGTTGTAGCCTTCACATCGGATTCGGTTGCAAAGAAATTAATGTTGAGTTCTTTAAAACAGTCTTGAACTTGTTTGTTTAAAAACTCCTTCCCTTTATCGCTGTTCACTTTTAGCGGTACCTGGCTCTTAATGAAATTTTTTTGAAAGGCTTTCTGAAGTGCTTGATCTGTCTTTGTTTTTAGCGGAACAACCCATGCAAAACGAGAAAAAACATCAATGTAGGTAAGGAGAAATTTATATCCGTCGTTCTGTTTTGATAGACTCGATTGATCCAACAGATCAACTTGAAATTGGTCAAATGGTGCAAAAACTCTCATTCGGTTACGTGGATAACGATGCCGAACACTCTACATGTAGCGTGTAAGCTGGAACACCACTTAACCATTCACCAGTCTCTTTTTTGTAATGATTTGTTTGTAAAGCTAATCCGCACACACTGCCAAACCCAGCCGGGTTTCTAGCGCTGGTAAATGCTTCATTTATCACCCATACTTAAATAAAAACCTTTTGCGATGTGCAATGGTATTTATAAAAAGTTAAATCAAATGTAAATTGTTTAAATGAAACAATGCACCAATTAACAGTAAATTAAAAACAAACAAAACAGCTTAATTTAGAAGAAAGTGTGAAAGGGTTTAGAAAAAAGTTGGTTGGCCAAGAAACAATAGTTAATTAGTAATTAGGCAATCAAAATGTGTGTGCTAGTCTTCTTAGCAACTCCTAATTTTCTTGGTATATAACGGAATCAAGGGGTGTTCATTTGTGAGACAGAATCACAGAAGTGCATTTTAAATCGAGAACCTGAACACCATTACAGAACCACCACGGGAAGCAGCACCCGCACCAAGGATAAAATCAGGTATTACGCAACCACCATTAATTAATAAAAGATCATTAAAGGTAATTAACAAACAATTGTTTAAATTGCATAACTGTCACGTCAGCAGTCATGTGAACAGCAACATTTGAGAGTTCAGCGTGTAATGGAATGTGGCGGGGTAGGGCCAGCGTGTAGTGGAATATAGTGGTGGCACCTTTGATCTTTGGCACACCTGTGGATGTGGCAAGGTGTAAAAACAATGGGTCACCCCCTCCAAATTCCAGTGGCACTATAGGTGGACACGTACTGCTTAGGTATAAATAGATAGATGACGGCAACTAGATCCTCATAGTGTTTCAGAGCTGGAAAAGATAGCTAGCATCATTCTTGAAAAATAAAATATGAATCTTTGTAATTTCCAGGATATAGTCTGCGAATCTTGTATGGTGGACTGCTCTCGCAGTCATAATCACTCAGGTATTCCGGGATATATTTATCGCGGATGTATTGAATGTTATACCAAGCAGCTGTCGCTTATTTTTAATTTAATAATTAAAACTGGGGTTTATCCTAAACATTGGAAACAGGCTTTCTGCATTCCAATCCCGAAAATTAAGCAGCCTAAATCTCTATCGGACTTTCAACCCATCATGTTGCTTCTATATCCAGCTAAACTCTTTGAGTCCTTATTGGCAAGGGATTTATATTCTTATTTTAAATCTATTCTTCCTATTTGGCAACATGATTTTATCGAACACCGATCTACTTTTACGAATCTTTCGCACTGTATTTGTCTGGAAAAATTGCCGAGACATTGAATAGGCAGAAGCAACTAGATATAGTTTACGTAGACTTAGCAAAGGGTTTAGACTCAATAAACCATTGATCGACAGATTTATAAGTTAGGTGCCCTTGGTCTGTCTACTCAAAGTCGCGATCTCTATAGGAATCTACTTACTGAAAGATCTTTTCAGGTCAAAATGGAGATATTAAATAGCCTGCCTACTCTGATCGAAGCTCTCCTGTATGCTGAAGAAGGCAGCTTGGCTGCCGAAATGTGCATCCATCGTCTGATTAAAAACCTTATGTGGATTAGTGGTTTCCTCTCTTTTATTCTAAATCCAGAGTTGTTGCTGCCAGTACTAGCACCCTGCAGAGCTCGTCTCTAGTTCCTTTATTTTTTATTTTATATATCTAATTGGTTTGTGGATCTTTCTGAAGTTGTCATATTGTCACGGTCCGTTTCTAGTCACTACAAGCCAAGATAAGTTTATCTGATCGAAACGGCCGTGACGTCAAAGCAGAATACTCAGGCTCTCGGGAGAGGAGTGAAGATCGCCGACATGAAAGAGAGAGGAGCGATCAACCCGCCAAGACAAAATGGGAATGCCCAAACGGGGAAGCGGAAAGACGTAGCAGAAGCAAAGGTTAGGATTATGGTTCCGGCTTCCAAACAAGCAAAACAAAATACGTGCTCGGATTATAAGGTGTGTCCCGAACTTGCAAATGGAAATGTAGAAAACGATAGCCAAGCGATATTTAATCATGAGTATAAGCAAGGAAGGAGAATTGCCGACTGAAATTTCTCAGTTCCAGCCTACAGATGCTTATCTCTCTACTAGCAAAGGTACCCGGCGTTGCCCGGGATAATTACACTTGGATGTAAACAGAACAATCTCAAAAAATTAAATTAAATTTTGCAATATCTTAAAAATAAACACATGAAAATGCTTAGAATTAATACAGTAAAAATTCTGAATGAAAATTCGAAAAAAATCTTTTTAAAGGCTCACAATGGCTGGACCTCTCCAAGGATGCCACTGCTAGTCTAAATAATTTCTTACTCACGTAATCTTACCTCAGATGTATACTTAGTGTTGTTGCAATTTCCACTCTTCTCTCGATGTTTTGAAGCAAAACTCTCGATTCTTCTATTTACTTGCTTCCCATTTGCTCAATACATCACGGAGCTAAAGGAGTGCTTCCTCTGTCGTCTTTCCACTCTTTCTCAATAGTCTGCTAACTCTCCATTATCTCCAGTTACTGATCATTTTTAAAGATTTTCAAGAAATTGTTAAGTACTAAGAACTCTCTTTTCTAAGAAAAGCCTGAATAACAGGAATTCTATGCATTGTTACAAATTGAAACTTATCCATATTACATCATCATTTTATGTTCATTGTTATAATTCTTGGAAAGATTGCTTTAACATTACATCATCATTCTGTGCTCATTGTTATTGGTGAATTACGCGTTGATACCATTGTTAATGCGAACACAATGGGCCTATTGTTGCACAAACTTTGCCTTGCATTGTTGGTCATGAGATATATATTGTTGGTCCGTGCAGAGTGTTTGTGAATTGCGTGTTGATACCATTGTTGCAAAAACTTTGTCTTGCATTGTTGGTCATGCGATATTTCTCATTATTATGCCTTTCCATAACCATGAATATCGATTTTTTATCGATATTTATTATTTTTCCGAAATCTGAGGTAGACAGTGACCTTCCTCATGCTTTGAAGGTCATGTATGCGAAATTTTATCAAGATCGGAATAAAACTGTAGATTTGTATAAAAAACATACACACAGACCCACAGACGCACAGACGCACAGACCCACAACCATCCTTCTTTATATAGATAGAAGATTACGAACATTTAGTATTCTTTCATATTGACAGAAGCGGAAACAGCGTTCGCCGAACGACGGAGGAAAGGATTTCATTAGCTATTGTGGATTGTCACGGCATATTTCCTTTCGGTTTCTGTGGATTCCTAAATGACGATTTGGGTTGCCTCGAAGGACTAAATTCTCTATAATATCTTTGGACTCTCATCAATATCCTTGGACTTTCTCCGGTAAGCCGAAAAGCTACTATTAAAACTAAAGCTGAGTTTACTATGGCACACCGTCATTGCTAACCCTTTACGGCTTACTAGCTATCTCCGTTTTCAATATAAACTTTTATGAATACTTTTCAAGGATTAATTTCAAGTTGGCATAATACTTTATTCGGAATAACTGTTATAAGCTGCCTTAGTTCTCGTTGCTCTGTATAAAGCTATTCGCTTGAGGGCTACGCAGTTTGAAAACGAAACTAGTCCTGCCATTGCTACGTAAGCCTATCGTATCTTCACAGCAACGTTTGTTTTTAAAATTAGTGCGAGTGTGTTATACCTGTTTCTCTTAGTGCTACAAAGTTGTGCGACTAGGGCGTACAGTAAGGATTACGCACCTACTCTACAGATTTCGTAATTGTAATGTTTTAAACGTTATAGTTAGGTTAATTCGTCACTGCGCAAGAAAATGACGTTTTAAATTTTTTCATGTAGTTTTATGTTAATCGGTTACTAAGCAAAAACAGCAATATTTTAAATTATTTGAGAAATTATTATTATTTTTTTAAACTTATAATATCCTTCAGAAGTCAAATTAACTAAGTAATTCTAAGACAGACGATAAAATTTCACAACATTAGTCCCAATGAAAAGACAGTATGTCAGGAATAAAGTTTTTCATAATATCTAATGAAGGGTCTAAAAGTTGAGAAAAAGCATTTAAATACTTATTACTCAAGCATAAGATGAACAAACCTTTGTTCAAAAGGGCAAGAATTCTAAGTGAATAATTGGAAATGAGTTAAAGTCATTTAAAATTACAACAAGGTTTAGGAAAATTTTAATTAATCAGGGTCTCATTGTAAATAAAAATTAGTCAAGGTAACATTAAGAATTAATCGGGAAATCATTGAAAAATGAAGAATTAGTCATAATCAAGGTGTGATGAATTAGACGGGTATTATGAATTAGACAGGGTAATAAGAATTTGTCAGAGTATAATGAATTAGTCTGGATATAATGAATTAGTCGGGGTATTATGAACTAGTCGGGGTATTATGAACTAGTCGGCCGACTTATGATCAAAAAAAATTTCCTAAACAAATTCAGTAATGTGATGGAAAAAAAAATTTGAATATCACATACCTTAAATGACCCTTTGAAAAAAAAACTTTATACTTGACAAAAGTAAAAATAAAAAGGCTAAATAAACATTACAATAAGTAATATAAGCCAAAACCAACTTTATTTAGTAAAGGATTCTTCTGTATGAACAACAGGAGAAACATTAGCAATTATTCTCTCACATATCTGAGGGAAATGCTAAAAGATTTTTTCCAGAAATTGGAAAATCTAAGCAGGATAATTATATCCCCATATTTAAAACCATTTTAAAAGGAGATAGTACTTTTAATCGTTCAAAATCACCATATCTAATGCCTGTAACCAGCAGAGTAGCTTCCACTACGCCAGTATAAAAATTACCCATTATAGGAAACCCAAAAATTACCATGAAATTGTCCTTAAACTTATTTTCTCATACTGCAAAGGCATACAATCAAAAAGCGAATAAATAAGTTCAGAACTCACAAGTAACCATTCTTAACCTATAATAAGTTTAGAACTAATCCTGGTCACGCATCAAAATGTAACGTTTTAAACGTTTTAGTTAGGTCATAGTATTAGAAGAAGAAATAGGAAAGCTTCTCCGACCTCCTCGCCCAGCCCAATTTCGACATACCTGTGAATTTAAACAAATAAAGCACTTTGTTTATAATAAAATGAACAATAAACTTTTTCCCGTAAACAATAGACATTCCAGGCATTCGTTTATTTCAATAACTTCGATTTTATCCTTACCCATTTTGGAGCAATTTAAAAAACACTATGTTGATGCATCATTTGCTTAAGCTCCGCCCATTTGTCTCATGGATTTTTCATGAACTTGCAGCGCTGTGGTCAATTTGGGCCCTAGCTGAGAGAGAAAATAGCGCGAATGTGTAAGCTGTTTCACCGCGAGAGCTGATTTTGCCGTTATTTTTCCACATTTTTTTTACTGTAAACATTTGGAACTGTTCTGTCATGTATAACGTATACAGATAATAAACGTTTCACTCATTACGATATTAATTTACAATATTAATATAGTTTCATTTAATTAGGAGATGGCTAAGTGCTTCGTTTCCAAATGCTTTTCTAGAGGCAGTTATTGCAAAAGGTCTGAAAGAAAATTGTATATAAAAAAAATTAATAATTTATAAAATTTACAAAATCTACCAAAATCCATCAAATGAGGAGTTTTGCTCATGAGATTTTGGTTTAAAATCTAAATCACGCTTAAATCGCTGTATATTAGATTCCAAACGGACAGAATATAATTGTAACTATAAATTTAAAAATGAAATAATCACATTCAAAAATCGCTATATTTTAAAATGCAAACGGACAGATTATGAATATAAAAATAAAATAAATACAAATTAATAGTTTCAGCAAAAAAATATCAAGTGTAATATTCAAAATTCAAAAGATAGTATAAAATATAAAAATTTAAAATCCAATATATAAAATTTAAAATTTAGCACCGTATATAATACTTTGTTAATATTATATATTCACTCAGTATTTAATTTAAGATACAAAAATAAAGTGATTTAAATAAAATTCTCCAATAGTGTTTAAATCATGTCTTAAAATATTGCTATATGTTTTCCTCAAAAATCCATTTTTTTAACTTTTTATTTTGCAACATTCTATTACAATTTTTTATTGTTAAAGGGATTTGATTGTCCTATAATGCTAAAAATAGCAAACTAAATAAGAAATTGTCATCTTAATTAGTATTGTCTGATAAAGGGTTTAAAAGTAAAGATTTTTCTTTTTTTTAAAAAAAATTATTAGACTAAATTATTTTAAACTATTAAATGAAAACGATTACACTATAAAGTTTCATAAAAACAATGATGATTCAATATATCATTCAACATACTTTTATTAGCTCAACACCAAAAAAATCGAAAATAAAAAACAAACAATAATTTCCCTTTGCCTCACACAAATATTTTTTCTATAAAAGAATATACTATCTCAATACTATAGAATGTAAACCTTTGATTAAGAATTGGCGTATTGAACTCAAGAAATTGATTTCTTCATTAATATTGAACACTTTTTTTCCTTTTCCAGTCTAAATATTTTTATATAAAGAATTCTGTAAATTTTATAAGTTTTAAAGATTTTATTTTATTTTCCTTAGTCTTATTTTTTATTTATAACATATCAAATATGAGCTTCGGCTGTATTTTGACAAACTTTGTAATTGCTTTACAATTTATTTAAATTACTTAAATTCACAAATATTTTACTGTTATACTATTAGATTTCATTGTAATTATACATACATTAATATTATTATTATTATTATTATTATTATTATTATTATCAAATGAATTTAAGAATAACCAAACAATAAATACATACAAACAAAAAAAAATAATTATTAAATATAATTTTTTTAAGAATCACATCCCTACGAAAAATGTAAATTGTACAATATCTATTTGGTAACAATCTATGTATACATTAATAGGTAAATTGTTACAAAAAAGTTAATATACAATGTTTTTGTAGGGGTGTAATTCTAAAAAAAAATAAAATCTTTTATATTTACCATTTGTTTTTGGATGGAAATTGTTTGTTTTTTTTTTCTATTAATTTGTTGAGATAATAAAGCTATTTTAAATAATTTGTTAAAATGATTACAAGAAACCAGGTCGGCTCTTAGCGAAACGTCCCAAGTTTGCATAATTTGATATCAACTTTATGATTTTGTTTTACAATTTTTATTTTTAATAGATTGTACTGAAAAATTAGAAATAATAGTTTATAATATTCTTCCGATATTGAAATTAACTTCTAGTAACAAGAAGAAAATTTTAGGACAACTGTTGTAAAATTTCTAATTCAATTACTTATTTTAAACGTATTTTGCCAACTGCAAGTGATGCTTGCGAGCACCAGTTGATGGGCCGAAATAAAGCACTAGATAAATATTAGGACGAAATTGCTGCAAGCGTTCTCAAACCACGAACAATGGAAACCCCTTAGCTTCCCTACTTCTTCTAATGCTATGGTTAGGTTAATTCGTCACTGAGCAACAAAAGTGGCGTTTTAAATTTATTTCATGTTGTTTTATATTAATCAGTTACTGAGCTAAAACAGCAATATTTTAAATTGCTTGAGAAATTTTTTTTTTTTAAACTTATAATATCCTTCAGAAGTCAAATTAACCAAGTAATTCTAAGACAGACCATAAAATTTCACAACATAAAGTGAATTAAATTAAATAAATAACTAAGAATTGACTTTTAGATCAGTATAGTGGATTTAAGTTCTCTTAAACATCATTTAAAATTTACATTACGTTGTGTGATTTTTCTCTAAAAAGAGCTTAAACAAAAAAAAAGGAAAAGTAAAGTTAATCATTAATTGATTGTATCAGGGCTTGAAATTCAAATTTTTTATGGAGGGGATCCTCCCCTCCTATATTTGTAAATGGAGGGGAGTTGAACCGTATGGGAGGGAGACAATAAGTTATAGGTTGTGTACATAAATTACGAGGGTGGGCTGAAAAGTAATGCCTCCATGTCTGTAACTTTTTTATTTTTTAACCGATTTTCAAAATTCTTTTTATATCTGATACTCACATTTCTCCTCTGTGTAATGCACTATTCACTTTTCGACATAGTCCCCATCCCTTTCCACGCATTGTACCAACGCGTGACTAGTCGAGTGAACCCGTCGGAGAGGAATTCCGGGGTTATCGTCGACACGAGGATTGAATGGCAGCTTTGGATCCTCTTCTGCAGCACGATAACGCGCGTCCGCACGCGATCGCCACACATTAGAGGGGGTTGCAGCGCTTACAGTTCAAAGATGAAAAGCTGCAGTTCAAAAATGAAAGACTTTGCACCTTGCGACTTTCACCAATTCCCAAAGAGGAAAGAGCACCTTAAGGGGCATGAGTTACGTTCTGACGACGAGGTGAAACCTGCCGTTCGGTCTTGGTGTCGACAACAACCCCGGAATTGGTGTCTTGGTCATCCAACCAGTTTCGACTTTTATTCCTGCTTTCATCTATATAATCTGTTACGTTATACAAAATTAAATACCACTAAAATATATAAAAATGGATTTTAAAGTGTCTTGATATTTAGCAATCTCTGGACACGATTTTGAAGTATCATCTAAACACAATGCTAATCTATGAGCTACACAATAAATTCCTATTTTTCTCTTGACGATACCGCAACGGTGACGATTGGAACTAGCGAAATTTCATTGGTTCAAAAGTTAAATCTCCATGAAAAAATTCACCAATAATGAATGACGACAAATTAAACCCATAATCTAATGATTTATGGATGGAAAAGATTCGTATCCAAAACTTATATTGTAAGATATAAAGAATAAAATAAAATATCTTTAAATATATAAGATATCTTTAAATATTAATAAAATCATAAAAACATTTAATATGATTAAATTTCATGCGTGGGGAAACTCCCCTCCTGAAAGTTTTCTTGGGCGAGATTTTAAAATTTTGGGCGAGAATCCCGCCATCCCGCCCTGAATTTACAATGTATGCATTAAACTTTGCAGATAAGAAAACAAGACAACAAGGTATAAGATAAAATGTTTAATTTTCATTTGTAAAAAAAAAAAATTCTCAAAGAAATAATATGACTTAAATACAACAAGTTTGGTTTTCCCTTATACATAGAAAAGAGAGAAGTAATACCCAAGATTGTAAAATTAATTTAAAGAAGTTTGAAAACAACATTTTAATGTTTTTAAATCCCCTGAAAGACAATCAACTGTGAATGCCATAAAACATAATTGTATCACTAGAAAGAGTGCCCAAAAAGGATATTATACAAAAACTCAAAACGATCAAGAATAATGACTACAGGTAAGCATTTGCAATCTCTAACAACTCAGTGTTAGAAAATGAATAAGACATGTAAAACGTCTGTGTGGCCAACACAGTGAAGCTGAAAAGAAATGAATTTAATAGGCTGGGCTCAGACTAGCCGTATTAAAACACAGAAAGAATGCTGGAAAACAGTTCTGACCAGCAGAAACAAAATTACATAAGTAGTCTTTAGAAATCATTCACAAGAAATTGGCTTGAAGAAAAAAGTATTAAAATTGCTTGAAGACTATATCATCTGAATCAAGCAAATAAGAAATAAATAGTAACAAATTGTTTGGTCTACTCCCTCCCACCACTACATAAACAAGCACAAGGGGAAAAATTAATTAAAGGAAAACCCCCTTAAAATTAATTAAAAGTAATTTCAAAGTACAGTTTGCCAATGGAAGAAGAGAAAAAAGTTACATGAATAAAATTAAATCAAATTAATTTAGAAAGGTTAAAGTGTCCAAATAGATCGTAATCTTTTCCCCAATGGGGTTAGAATGGCACATTACAGCATTGAGTTACAAGGTAACATTGCTGAAAAACAGTATTTGAGGATTACTTCCGGAGAAGAGATAATTTGGCAAGGCCAACAGAATCTGAATCACAGTTTATTAATGCATGTCCATCTCGATAGTAGCAAAACTAAGAAAGAAAAATCTTACATATCCTGTGATCAGAGAAATATGAAGAACAAGCAACTATTATCTTAGAAGAATCATACAGAGTTGAAGGAAGAGGAAAACTGTACTGGCCAAAGCTGATGGAATTACCCCATGGCTCAGGGCCGTACCCAGAAATTTTTTTCGGGGGGGGGGGGGGCTGAGGGGACTGGCCCATGTGGAGGGGGGTCCCCCATGTAACAGGGGTCTTTCCCCTGGGTACCAGCCCTGCCATGGCTGACTTGAACAGAGGGACTGTTCACAAAGAGGAGTGGCAGAGTAGTGAAGATTTCCTATCCAGCAGTTGAATTTATACTTTTGAAGCAACAATCTGATGGCACACGGCTAGCACGTAAAGACAATAGGCAGTCACTTCTTAGCAGCATATGTATATAAATTAAAGAACAGCTGAGAAATATCTTCAACAATTGAATATGAAACTATCATTGTTAGCCAATGTAAAGAATTTCTAAACTGCCATTAAAAAAAATACAATTCCTCAAAGGAAAATTGAATAACATATTTTCAAAAGAAAATAGTTAAACCAAAAAATATATGTACAGAGTATACATATATAGGTAAGTAGGGGCCTTAACTAAACACAGCTGTACAATTGAAAAAATCTATTTACTAGATCTTTAAAAGAAAAAGGTATATACACGTAACAGAAGTAATATATGGAACTATATCAAGTTCAGATTGCAATACTAAATCTTTAAGAAAAATTAAAATACCAAAGAAAAGACAATATGTCAGGAATAAAGTTTTTCATAATATCTAATGAAGGGTCTAAAAGTTGAGAAAAAGCATTTAAATACTAATTACTCAAGCATAAGATGAACAAATCTTTGTTCAAAAGGGCAAGAATTCTAAATGAATAAATTGGAAATGAGTTAAAGTCATTTAAAATTACAAAAAGGTTTAGAAAAATTTTAATTAATCAGGATCTCATTGTAAATAAAAATTAGTCAGGGTAACATTAAGAATTAATCGGGAAATCATTGAAAAATAAAGAATTAGTCATAATCAAGGTGTGGTGAATTAGACGGGTATTATGAATTAGACAGGATAATAAAAATTAGTCGGAGTATAATGAATTAGTGAGGTATTATGAACTAGTCGGCCGACTTATGATCAAAAAAAAAAAGAATTCCTAAAGAAATTCAGTAATGTAATGGCAAAAAAAAATGTGAACATCTCACAATGAACGAGCGGCGTGCATCGTCCGTACTTATATGTATAATTGTTAACACCATGGAAGAATACAAGGAAGCGCCTCTTGTAGCATTTCCAATGCTAAAATGTGTCACTCGCTGCTATCGCAGCGCACCCGGCGGCCTACATGATTGCGCTTAAAACCCGTATGATCTTTTGTATGATTTTAGAATTACAGATACCTTTGAAGTAATTGAACACTTGATATTTCATTAAGAATGTTTGAATTTTCATTTTATGATAGTTTTTGTAAGAAATAAATGCTTTTCATTCATACAATGTTTATTTTCTCCTTTCATTTTAATGACCCTTTTCAAATTTAAAATGGGCCCGGTTTAGGAGCACTTTTTTTTTAAATGGTAGGAAAATGTTTTGGAATTATTTTTTTTTAAATTGATTTAAATGGTTCAGGGGTTTCCGCGAAATTAGCTGTTAAGTTCTAGGCATGTTGACTGAGGGAAAGAGCAATAATTAGCAAAATTTCTTCAAAATGTCATTGTTTCAGTTATTTAACCCACAAAATTAAATATTTATTATAATTATTACAGCATTATCATACAAAAATGATTCTCGCACAATGAAAACAAACATTGGGATTTCGTGGCACTCTGGCGGACAACATGATATCTCATCCTATCTCGCATGACGCTTTTTTCCGCGAGAGGCATTTCCATCTATTCTTCCATGCTAACACCTTCTATGAAATGTGGAGCCCATTCCAGTGACTGTGTTAGTGTGAATATTCCTGAGTGAATTGTGCTTAATAATTTCCCCGATGATTTCATTCCTTAATTCTGATTTTGCCAAAGTGAGACGGCTCAATATAGCTAGTAGTGCTCCACGCTCAGATGCACGACATCTCTTCATAGAGCCCTTGTGAGAGTTAAACGAAGCGGCTTTCCTACAGTGTCGTACATAGCCATCGGCTTATTAAATGGAGGCTTCATAACTAATTAAGTAATTGTGCTCTACTCCGTGATTCGCAACGGATACCTCATTATAGTTGACCCGGACAAACTTAAACTCAGCTCTCAATTATTTGTTCAATGTGTTTACCTTCAAGACATTTGTGCCTCTTTATTTTCGAATAAATTAAGTTATTGTTCTAAGATTTGGTCCCTTACTTATGTATACCCTTCCTATATTTCCACTGCCACGTGACATATATTAGCCTATGCGGATGATCTCAAGCTGTTTCATCAGATAAATACGATTGATGATTCTCTGATTCTTCAGAGCCAAATTGAAAACTTAAATGAATTGTTTGGTCGAAATATTCTAAATATTACTGTGGCTAAACAACTATAATGTCTTGTGCCATAAAGGATAATCCTTTGCATTTTAATTATCATATTTCATCTTGATGTATCACCCAGGTCAATTTTATGAGAGATCTGGGTCTGATATTTCATACATGTAGTTCCGGATCATTTAATAATCATGAGTTTTTTATTGACTGAAATATCTTCCAGACTCGGACTCTTATCTAGATTGCAAATCTTTTTTTAATGATTCGAATACCTTTAATACGTTATTTAATATGCTGATCATACCAAAATCTGTTACGGGATTGAAATTTGGTTTCTGAAACATTACTATTTAAATTTAAGACTCGAAAGGAAATTAAATAGGTTCTTAAATTTTTGTAATGCCCATGGAGAATTTCTATCTTCTGATAACTTAATAATTGCCACTACTAAAAATACTAAAAATAGTCACACACGGAGAGCAGTTTTTATGAGGCATTAGCCAATAGAGCGCTCAATAGAATCCTGAAGCATATTATATCGGGGAGAATCGATGCACCTAAAATTCTTGAAAGCATCGGTTTTAAGTTGGTACCTGGTCATTTGACCGAACGGACATTCGACCGAACAGACATTTCACCGACGGAGAAATGCATTTCACCGTCATTTGGACATTCGACGTAAAGAGATGTTTTTGGCAATATAATTCGTTTAATGCAAAACAAAAAAGTTTTCAGGAGGTTATCAAATGAAAAAAAAAAGCTTAATTCTTTTTACTAAGCAAGCGTATTGTATGGATCTGTAAAATTATTCTTTAAGTATGTCTTTTTAAATAAATGTTTGTTTTCATATCGTCAGATAGATTACGATGGGAACCGGTATAAAAGGAAACTCAGGGTCTTGTATTATTTAATAATATCAACTCTTTTCTTGTATGTTTTTTAAATGAATGTTTTACTTCTATAAAATGAGATACTCATTAGTGATGGGCAATATTTGATACTAGTATCGTGTATTAAAAGTTTATTCCTGTATGGAATACACATCAGGTTTCTGTCCTGCTTTATGAGGAGACATAAAAATTATAATATCGGATAGTATCAAATGTGCAAATTTTGACGGTATCGATGACTAGAAAATATGCGATACCAAAGTACCGCCCATCACTAATACCCATCTTGATTTTCATTAGGTTAGGTTGATAAAGAGGTGGCTTTCTATACGGTCTACGTTTTCGGCAGTAAAATCCCTTTAATGTTTTTAATTAGATAATTATACCACCCATTATATATGTCAGATATTCGGGTAGATTGTCCATATCATTAGATACTTTTCAATCGTTTAATAAAGAAATTTTGTAACAATTATTATCTTTAAATCCTTTTTTAAAACCATGTATTAATTGAAATATACAAAAGCAAGTGTCAACAAGAAAACAATTAAACATTGTGGACAATTGTTCTCAGGAAATCAATCCTCGGCAACTCGTAATAGTTCTATGGTTCAATAGCTGGTATTTACTCTGAAAATGAACTCTACAATGAAAAATGTTAAAAATACTCAACCCATTACCAGTTGATTTTCATATTTGATACTATCCCCCTCATAAAGCAGGACGGAAACCTGAAGTGTATAGAATAAACTTTTAATACACGTTACTAGTATCAATTATCGCCCAACACAAATGAGTAACTCATTTCATAGATGTAAACTATTTATTTAAAAAGACATACAGGAAAAGAATTGATATTATTTAATAATACAAGACCCTGAATGGCATTTTGTCTGGTTTCCATCTTAACCTACCTAACGTTATGAAAACAAACATTTATTGAAAAAGACATACAAAAACGAATAATTTTCTAGATAAAATACAATATGGTTGCTTAATGAAAAGAATTAAACGGATTTGTATTATAACATATATAATATTTGTTATACAAAATAACCTCCTGAAAACTTTTTTTTTGCATTAAACTAAGTATATTGCCGAAAACATCTCTTTACTTCGAATGTCCAAATGTAAGTGAAATACGGGTTAAATCTCCGTTCGATCATATGTCCATCGGTCAAATGTCCGTCGGCCAAATGACCGGGTGCCTTTAAGTCTACTAAAGACTCAGCACGGCACGGATTCTCACTGGCAACCAAATTTTTCAGAACTAATTTTAAGTTTCTGGATATTGGTTTTAAATTCTCAGATTTTTATAATCGTTGCGTAAATAAAACGATCATCTTTAATTAAACTAATTGATTTTTTTTTTTTTTTTTTTTTTTTACATATATAGGCACTTTCATTAATCCATTCATCCAGCTTTGGGTATTATTGTTAATTTTTGTTATTATTATTATTACTTAGTTACCATAGAGCCGAGTTCTACGTTCTTTCCTTATCACCCTTTGCCCTACTGATGACCTTGACCTCCGTCTCCTGATCCTGCTTTTGTTTATCCTCCCTCTCCAAGAACTGTGCGGAACACAAAAGGTAGCTTCAACGAATAGGGCACCTAGAGCTTTCAACAACGGATAGCGGAACCAGGCTCAAGAGTCAACTGTAGGTTTCTCATATGATGAAGAAAAATTCTACCTACGGTTCGCCAGGAATATGTCAGAAATGTCTGAAAAACATTACAGGAAAGCAACCGTAGATTAAATGTGTAGATCGCTGTCACAGTTTTTTTCATGTGGCCTGCGTCGGTGTGGATAAAAATGCACTCAAGACGAATTGGATTTGTGCTGAGTGCAAGGAGAATCGCTCTCCGCTATTGACTGAGACAGGATCTGCTCAGGATTCCGGTGACTTGTCCCTTAACTCTAGTTTGTGCAGCATTAGCGATCTAGGGCTTGCCTCCTAAGGGAACACTGAGCCCTCTAACCTCGCTCTCGTGTTGTCGGCCATTACAGATCTTATCACAGTGGTGAAAGAGTTTACAGGACGGTCGCAATACTGTTGGACAGTAACAAATTATTAAACGAGAGAGTGGACAAACTCCTAGGGTTAACTGCCTCAGAATTGAAGGAGAATGTTGCTAACAAAACTAGATTTCCGAAGGCAGGAGAGGGAACTGCACATCCGGAGTCCATCGAGATCAATGACATTCGAAAGCAGGTATTCGAGCAGAATGTTCAGCGATAAACAGGAACTCTGATAAGCATTCATTCAGCTCGGTTTTAAAACCATCATCTAAAGTTAAAAAGAGACAAGCGAACTGTGTTTGGATGTGCCGCTGATGCGAAAATAAGTGCAGTCACTCATTTGAAGCAGAGGCCGTTGTTAAAGAATATTTTCGTCTCGAGACTTTCTCCTCATATTGATAGAGCTTCTCTTATTTCACCCTTGTCTGAGGTTTTGGACACTAGGAATCTGATTAGATGTCATAAGCTTAAAACCAAGTTTGATACCTACGCTTCATTCTTCATATCCTTAACTGAAGATATATTTGATTTGATGTTTGATCCGAATCACTGGCCTGCAGGAACTTTAGTTTCTGAATTTTATAGCAGATTACAACAAGATCAAATAGTTCATGAGAAGGAGGACTTCGAATGTGCTCAAGATCTCCTCCGAATTTGAAATGTCTGTTCCTCTCAACATTTTATATCAAAATGTGAGAGGATTTCAAACCAAACTGACACATCTCAATCATTTTGTCACCTTGAATAATAATTTTATGTATTGTCTCACAGAAACATGGCTTAATGACTTTATCACAGATTACATGTTGGTTGGTGAAGGTTTTGATGTCTACAGATCTGATAGGTCATCTGGTAACTTAGGTAGTGGTGCTTTAGTTGCCATTCCCAATATTTTTGACTCTTGCTCCATTCCTTTGAGCTCTACTGTTCAGTGGCATAGATCTGGTAGCCGTTCGTCTTCGATCGCCTTTAACCATTAATTTTAACTCTCGTCTTTTTAGAGAAAGAAAAGATTTAATCATTGTAGTGACTTATGTTCCTCCCAACAAGTTCTCCTGTGGGTAAGAGTTTAGCTCAGCTATCTTTCGTATTTTTTATTTTTTTTTTGATTTTTTTTTGCTACCTTTTTTACTTTTTGTATTTACTGGAATCTTCGACTGGAGCAGCTGTGTTGGAACTTTTCCCGTACTTCTCTTGTCAGCATCTTGAGTGGAATTGCAACAGATAAAAGCTTCAACCCGTAACGGAATCTGGCCTGTGTTGGAGATTTTGTAACTTTCACTTGACAATTTTTTTGACAAACCTCGGATCTTCGCCTTCATTCAGAAGCAACTGCTAGTTTTTTGCCTTAGATTATATTTCTATATATCGTGGAGTAATATTTCATTCCTTTTGCTATAACCACTGATCCAATTTGTTCTTATCTTTAATTATATATACAGGGTGTTTTTGAAGTGAGTACAGATTTTTGGGAGATGATAGAAGAGGTCCTTAGAAGTATTTTTTGTCATATGAACATGGGGTCCCCGCAGCTCCGTTTACTTACAGTACTGCATTGAACAATCAAATGACACCGGGACGCAGTGTGCGTTGGTAGGCCCAGATTATTTTATTTTTAACAATTAAAACAAGCAATCTACTGTATGACTTTTACAGTAATTGTTCGAAATGACCGCCATTTGCTTCATAGCATAATTCGCAACGCCTTATGATGGATTGATGTACGCGTGGAAACAGTTGATTAGCACGGTCGCTGATGTCACCTGCTGCCGCGACAACGCGAGCCGCGAATTGTTCTTCGGTACCTACGGGTTCGGAGTACACCATTGATTTTATGCTTCCCCATAAAAAAAATCCATCGGTGTGAGATCTGGCGAGCTCGGTGGCCAAGCAAATGGTCCGCCACGACCAATCCAACGACATCAATCCAGGGAGCCTGTTCTCGCACTCAGAGTTGAAGAGGCTATCCCCACTGATAGATAGTCTTTAGATAACTTGTCCCATCCATAGTCAGATTAAAGAGTAGTAT
>JAHWFO010041447.1:96740-152873 GCA_023313115.1 Rhysida immarginata | reverse complement strand
CGAATTTTCATTAAGAATTTTTACTGTATTAATTCTAAGCATTTTCATGGGTTTATTTTTAAGATATTGCAAAATTTAATTTAATTTTTGGAGATTGTTCTGTTTACATCCAAGTGTAATTATCCCGGGCAACGCCGGGTACCTTTGCTAGTATATATATAAAGAAGGATGTTTGTTTGTGGGTTTGTTTGTTTGTTTTTTATACAAATCTACAGTTTTATTCCGATCTTGAGGAAATTTCGCATACTTGACCTTCGAAGCATGAGGAAGGTCACTGTCTACCTCAGATTTCGGAAAAATAATAAATATCGATAAAAAATCGATATTCATTGTTATGGCAAGGCATATTAATGAGAAATATCTCATGACCAACAATGCAAGACAAAGTTTTTGCAACAATAAGTATCAACAATGGTATCAACACGCAATTCACAAACACTCTGCACGGACCAACAAAATATATCTCATGATCAACAATGTAAATAAATCCGAATAATGGAATAAAATCTTATGTGGATAGAAATCTATCTATCTATATAAAGAAGGATGTTTGTCTGTGGGTGGGTCTGTGGGTCTGTGGGTACGTTTTTTATACAAATCTACAGTTTTATTCCGATCTTGATGAAATTTCGCATACATGACCTTCAAAGCATGAGGAAGGTCACTGTCTACTTCAGATTTCGAAAAATAATAATTATTGATAAAAAATCGATATTCATGGTTATGGCAGGGCATATTAATGAGAAATATCGCATGACCAACAATGCAAGACAAAGTTTTTGCAACAATGGTATCAACACGCAATTCACAAACACTCTGCACAGACCAACAATATATATCTCATGACCAACAATGCAAATAAAAGTTTGTGCAACAATAGGTATCAACAATGGTTTCAACACGCAATTCACCAATAACAATGAGCTCAAAATGATGATGCAGTGATAAAGCAATCCTTTCCAAGAATTATAACAATGAACATAAAATGATGATGCAATATGGATAAGTTTCAATTTGTAACAATGCATAGAATTCCTGTTATTCAGGTTTTTCTTAGAAAAGAGAGTTCTTAGTACTTAACAATTTCTTGAAAATCTTTAAAAATGATCAGTAGCTGGAGATAATGAAGAGTTAGCAGACTATTGAGAAAGAGTGGAAAGACGACAGAGAAAGCAAACCTTTAGCTCCGTGCTGTATTGAGCAAATGGGAAGCAACTAAATAGAAGAATTGGCGACCGCTAGACTACCCAAAGTGACGAAAGGCCAAATTTTGCTTCAACACAACGAGAGAAGAGTGGAAATTGCAACAACATCAAGTGTACATCTGAAGTAAGATTACCTGAGTAAGAAATTATTGGAGCGGTCCATCCATTTTGAGCCTTTAAAAAGATTTTTTTCGAATTTTCATTAAGAATTTTTACTGTATTAATTCTAAGCATATTCATGTGTTTTTTTTTAAGATATTGCAAAATTTATTTTAATTTATTTAATTGTTCTGTTTACATCCCAAGTGTGATAATCCCGGGCAACGCCGGGTACCTCTTCTAGTAGTTAAATAATAAACTAGAGGATACTCTTTTACCACAACAAGGAAACAAGAAACGAAAAAATAATAAATGAAAAATAAGGCAAAAAATAATACAAAAAACAAAAGAATAAGGAAAAATATGACCTGTAAGCGCTTTTTGAAAGCCTTGCTTTCATCGTTCAGCAGCCCAGGGGAGAACACGGAGTGAACAATATAAGGTGAGAGTCAAAATGATAGCACCACAGAGGAATACGCCAAGTACTCAAAACATAAAACATATATAATAATCTTTTATTTATTTTTTCTTTAGTATGACACTACTGGTGAACAGAATTTTTATAATATGGAAATTGCAAATCACATTATCAATTTAATCAAGAAAAACATAAATTTGCCACTTATAAACTGAGTCAAAATGATAGCACCACCAATCCCCCTCTACCTAATGAGACCAACCTGTGGCACCTATTTTGCATACAAGGTAAGAAATGTTAATGAGAAACATGAAAACCAAATCATTTTTCATTTCCGTGTGAAACAATTCATTTCCACTACATTTTACAATGGGTCGTGGTAAACAACTGACACAGTTTGAAAGAGGACAGATAACAGAATTATACAAAGCTGGACATTCTCTCAGAGAAATTGGCAGACGAATCAAGCGTTCCCATAAACTTGTCAGCAATTTCATTCGCCAGAAAGATACTTATGGGACGAAAAAATCAACTGGGCGCCATCCTGCTCTTTCAACACGGCAAAAAAGATTTGTCATGAAAGAGCTAGCGCACTCTCAATCTAGCACACGATCTGTTGCATCACATCCTGCAATTCAGGTATCACAGTCCACAATTGTACGAACTGCGAAATCATGTACAGTCTAGGCTGTCTAAGACGGTCTCCTCCAAGACGGACTAAAATTATAACGGTCGAAAATTATGTCGCCCGGATTTGGGAATAGGCTTTCCCATGTTAAATTGTATGCCTATAACAGACTCCTTATAACAGTCACAACCTTATAAAGGACCAAAAAATGTGGTCCAAAGACAGCACAGTAATCTCCTTAACGGACTTTACGTTCGTTAATGGACCTTGTTCGTGAGTAACATACCCTCGATCAAGGCATCATTGCTCATTAATGAACGATTTTTACATATAATTTTTTCTTTTCGTACTGAAATTTTAAAAGCATTTTTATATTAAATTTTGGATTATGTTATATATTTAACCTTATCCACAATTTAATATAAAAATATTTTGTTTTTTTTAATAAACTCATTTTTCAGTATCTGCAATTTTCTTCTCGTAGCTAGTGCCAGTGGGGGTATTGCAATTTTCCTTTTTTTCTTCGAAAACATTTAGTAGCCATGTATTATTAAAGCAAGCGATGCTATTTATTGTAATCTTTAAATTTAAATTAATTATCATTCAAGAATTTAAAGTTTTGATGAAAAAAATATTAAAGATCATTTTATTTATGTTGGGGATTCCCCATTGGGATTCCCTATCGGGGATTTACCATTCCTTACTAGTGTCAGTAGCTCGTGATTATTTATAACAGTCTTGACTGGTATACGTTATAACAGCCATGACCGTTATAATTGAAAACAGTCAAGACCGTTATTCCTAAAAAGGACTAATTTTATAAAGGACCCTATTCATGTCGCCCTTGGAAGACCGTCTTAGACAGCCTGGACTGTACATGGCTTGCATACAAAAAACTGAAAGTGATGCCTGCACTGAAACCACAACTTAAGACCAAACGAGTGGCCTGGGCTCGTGAACACATGACCTGGAGGACACAGTGGGACACAGTCATCTGGAGTGATGAGAAGAAGTTCAACTTAGATGGTCCGGATGGCTGATCCTACTACTGGCATGATGTCAGAAGAGAAGAGTCGCCGTTTTCAAAGCGTCAACAAGGGGGTGGATCTTTGATGGTATGGGCAGGATTTAGCTCTCGTGGCAAAACAACCCTTGCTTTCCCCTCTGGCGTATTCCTCTGTGGTGCTATCATTTTGACTCACATCTTATGTCTCATGACCAACAATGCAAGGCAAAGTTTGTGCAATATAGAAGTCAATGCATAGAATTCAATGCATAGAATTCTTGTTATTCAGGCTTTTCTTAGAAATAGAATTCTTAGTACTTAACGATTATTTGAAAATCTTTAAAAATGATCAGTAACTGGAGATAATGAGTTAGCAGACTATTGAGAAAGAGTGAAAGACAACAGAGGAAGCACTCCTTTAGCTCCGTGCTGTATTGAGCAAATGGTAAGCAAGTAAATAGAAGAATTGGCGACCGCTAGACTACACAAAATGAAGAATAGCCAAGTTTTGCTTCAAGACATCGAGAGAAGAGTGGGAATTGCAACAACATCAAGTGTACATCTAAAGTAAGATTCCGTGAGTAAGAAATTATTTAATCTAGCAGTGGCATCCTTGGAGATGCCAAGAGGACATTAAGAGGACAGTTTTTTCCATCTATGGTGAGCCTTTAAAAAATTTTTTTCGAATTTTCATTAAGAATTTTTACTGTATTAGTTCTAAGCGTTTTGTGTTTATTTTTAAGATATCGCAAAATTTAATCCAAAAAAAAGTTCCAGCCACGCCTGGGTTTTCACCTAATTTATTTGGTAGCAAATCAGATCCAAACATTTCCTAAAAATACATTTAGATTATATTCTGTGGGAATGTGTATATTTCGGAAACTGAGGTGCTGATGATGCGATGACTGAACATTCGTTTCCAAGTATTAATAATACTGAGCATAGTATGATGATGCTGTGACAGAACATTAATAAGGCAGCGTCTATTGATGAGGCAAAGGAGTCACGTGTATTCCTTGAGATCCCTATCAAATGTCCAGACGACTGGCAAAAATTTATGTGCCTGGAAAGTAAAGAGAATAAACGAGTATTGGTGAGAGAAACTCTGTAACTAAAACAGAAAAAGCTATACAGGTATTTGAAACATCTGAACAACGGGAGTTTCGAATAGAGCAAGAGGGTGCAAGAGCTTCTACAACAAGGGCAAGAAAAATTTGAGTCTAAAGTACCTGGTAATGCTCTGCAATGGTGAGGCAAGTCAAGAAGAGTTTAGATTAAGTCCCGGTATATCGCCCTAGAATTCCTGTTTTTCGTAGAATGGATAGTCCCTTTGCTCTGTGTTGTATTGATTATTATTTAACCATTGGGAGTTATTAATAAATTTTTTGAGATTGTTCTCTTTACCTACGAGTGTAATTATCCCGGGCAACGCCGCGTACGTCTGCTAGTTATTAATAATTTCTATTAACAATGTAAACATGTTATACCAAATACAGTTTTTTGCTTAGAAATGGACGATACACTTTTTCATAGAAATAAACAAGTTTTGGAAGTCTACATTTGCTAGCTTTGACTATGCCAGATAAATAAAAAAAAGTACCATCAGCTAAACAGCTCAGAGCTTCAACATTCAGAGATTCATCATCTTTCCCCTTATAAATTGCTTTAATATTTACGTTCAATTCTTTTTTGTTGATATTAATTAAAATAAGTCGTAATATGGTCCACATATAAGCTTGGAAAGTTATCACTACAATCTTCTTTTTGAGTGTTATAAACCTGTTGCAAGCCAATCAATTAAAACTTTGTCTGAGATAATTACATCATTAGAAGAAAAATCAAAATTCCAATCATAGACTTCCAGTTTGAAATAAATTTATATAGCATTAACTGAAATTTTGAATTGATATGCTGAAGAAAGCACCTTAGCTGTCGAAATGCATAAATAAATTATATCATGGATATACTGCTTATTTCAACTCTTCACTTTAGAAATATTAACTAGCAAAGACACCCGCCGTTGCTCGAGATAATTACTCTTGTAGGTAAACAGAACAATCTCAAAAAGTTAAATTATAACTCGAAACGGCCATAGCCCTCTGACACATGACGCACTTCGTAAATCACTATAGGATAATTCCAGAATGCCGCCTTAAATATTCCTGGTAAAACGGCGGACGAAAAACAAATAATAACTCAATCAATACAACACACAGCGAAGGGACTATCCATTCTACGAAAAATCCGAAAAACAGGAATATTAGGTGATATACTGGGACTTGCCATTATTATTAATTAATATTTAAGTTATTCTACCTCTCAATTAAATCCTTTTTGCGTCTTTTTAGTGTAACACCACGTCTTTTTAACTCTATTGTTAAAGCCACAACATTTAGTTTACTGTAGTCTGCCATTACGCCTGTAAACCGGAAGCATAGAGTACAGGGAAATTTACCTAGGGAATGAGTTTTCCGAGATCGCCCTGTTGGCTCGACTGTACAAGACTTAAGACTCATTAACGGAATGTTTACTATACGTGTATATACCTATATACACATTTTTACATACATATTTATATACTTTCACAGCTGCTTGCACATTTATATACTCATATTTACACAAATTTACACACGTGTATACACAATATACACAAGTTTACACATGGGTATATACCTATTCACGTCTATACACCTATTTACACAAGTTTACACTCTTGTATACATCTGTATAGAATATTTAGACAACTTTACACACATTTAAACACACACGTACACATATTTCCTCACGTGTATAAATCTATTTACACAGGTTTATACATCGTTACACATGTTTACGCTTGTGTATACCTCTGTACAGCTTATTTACACAAGTTTACACGCATTTATACATATATGTGCACAAATTTACATACGTGTACAGACAATTTGCGCATCTGTACAGCTTATTTACATAAGCTTACACAAATAAGTACATAAAATTACACATTTGTATACACGATATATACAAGTTTACACACGGGTATACACCTATTCACACAGGTCTACGTACGTCTATACACCTATTTACACAAGTTTACACTTTTGTACACATCTGTATAGGCATATTTACACATTATTACACAGAGGTACAGAAATTTACACACGTATATACAGATATTTACACAAGTTTACATTTGTATATCGACCTGTATTTGTATTTTATCATCTTTATAGTCAAAATTCGCCAACAGAAGATAGAACTCCAAGCTTGTAGATAGAAAAAAGGATTTTAATGATAAATCTGTTGCTAAATTCTAAAATAACGATCGCCGTGTTCATAGAGATGACAGCTCTTGAACGGTAGACAACAATAGCAAGAAAAACGACATCTTCTAAAAATTTTTAAACATATACTTTTTATATGAAGTCATTTATTGATTTAACAATAAATCAACTTATAATGTAAAATGCAATAAATTCACCATCACCTAACAGAATTGATTTGCACAAAAATCAAGGGATTATTTTGTTGTAACCATTACATCGTTCTCATTTTACAGGGTCGGGACACATTATATGACCACCTCTCCTCGAACATGCTGGAACGTCCCATGGTATGCAGATGAAAAATCATTGCATAACATTAAAAGCTGACAACAGCAGACGTGTAGTAGCAACCGTTAACACAGCAATTGTCGCAGTCATGGGCAGAGCAAGTGACCTGTCGGACCTCCAAAATGGAATGATCATTGGCTATCGGGCCAAGGGGGGCAGCATTTCAGAAACGGCCACCTTTGTGAACTTCTCTAGGGCTGCCGTTGTGAAGGTGTACCGCGACTGGACGAACCAGACAGTTTTGGGCAACCAAAGAGGTAACTGTGGGGTCCCAAGGGCCATCGATCCTAGAGGCGAGTGTTGGTTACGACGCCTGGCCAACCAATCGGCGTGCCACTGTTGAGTAACTGACACAGCAAATGAACAGTGGGGCCACTAGGCGTGTCAGCACCAAGACAGTGCAACGATCCCTCTTGAGGTTGGGGCTCCGAAGCAGGCATATTGTAACAGCACCCATGTTGACGCCTGTGCATCGCTGAAAACGCCTCCAATTCACAATGGACTATCGCCATTGGTCCTCGGCCGAATGGCAAAGGGTTGCTTTCTCTGACGAGTCGCGGTTTCTGGTGAACAGAATGGACGGACGATGGAGAATTCGCCGGGAATTCG
The DNA here is from genome assembly GCA_023313115.1 of Rhysida immarginata. Lineage (NCBI taxonomy): Eukaryota > Metazoa > Arthropoda > Chilopoda > Scolopendromorpha > Scolopendridae > Rhysida > Rhysida immarginata. The sequence goes on along the minus strand of JAHWFO010041447.1, from coordinate 145,315 downwards.
CATCTGAGAACAGGCATCCCGACACCATCGTTGGCAGACGACAGGCTGGTGGGAGAGGTGTGACTGTTTGGGGGATGTTTTAATGGTATGGTCTGAGTCCACTGATACCGCTGGAGGGTACACTGAATGCTGTTCGTTACCTGACGATCGTCGCAGACCAGGTACATCTGTTCATGTCGACAGTGTTTCCTCAGGGTGATGGCATCTTTCAAAAAGACAATGCTCCCTGCCATACTGCCAAATTTGTCCACGACTGGTTCGAGAAGCATGAGGATGAATTCAAGCTACTCCCATGGCCACCAAACTTCCCGGACCTCAACCCTATTGAACATTTGTGGGACCATCTCGATCGCCATGTCCGCAAGCTGTACCCTCCACCACGCATGGTGATGGAATTACGGGATACACTGATCGCCGAATGGTCCCAGGTACTTGCAACCACCTTCCGAGGACTTATTGACTCTCTGCCACGTCAACTAGCTGCTGTGCTTGTCGCCAAAGATGGATATTCCGGATACGAGCAGATGGTCATATTAATGTGTTCCGACCCTGTAAATCTGCAAGATTCCTTTTACATTCCTTTGGGTAGGCTAAATGGAAACTAATGGCTGAAGAGGAAGGCTCATATTAGTATCCTTGGCAATCTGAAATTCAGAAAAAAGGATGAGTTTCAGATCAATGATTTACACTCCCTACAATAATGGAAAGGGAAACAGTGACATTTTATTTTAGTTAATATCATATTCGATCTCCGTGCTGAAATTAAGTCATCCACCCTTCTTACTTTCTATAAGGCTCCGATACACAGCTTCCAGTGTTTAGATCCATTCTCGCTGCGAGAAACTAGCCATGTTGTTAGCAGTCGATAATAATGAATGCTGTTCAGTGGAAATGCATTTCAGAGTACAACGAGTAAATAAAAAATAATCGTAACAATAATGAATAAGAAAACTGGTTAGCAAATAAATTTGGAACTATTAAATAAGTATAATTTATGTTAGAAAATGTGTAACTTACTTAGGTTCCTGTTTTCGTTCAGTTTTTCTTAACTGGTAAAATTTGAAGGAGCAAGACGAATAACGTTGGAGAATGGCTTATTCAACGTTGAGTTTTTGAGGGAGCCTGTTCTCGCACTCAGAGCTGAAGAGGCTATCTCGACCGATAGATAGTCTCTAGATAACTTGTCCCATCCATAGTAATAGTAAAGAGTAGCATTAGTTCTAATAATTTTGTATTAATCTTCTTACTGACACGAACGGCGAAATCGTCCAGTATCGCTATCCGCCATGTTTTCGTAACTTGATTTCGTATCTCTACCGGAAATAATTCCCATTTCCTATGACTTGGCTCGTAAAGCTGTGTATGGCGCTGTAAGATGAGTCGGAAATTCGTAATTACTTGAAGATGGATGGTACATTTTATCTACGAAGTACTGTATTCTCATAATCGAGTCACAGAGCTATAACCTAATAAAATGAGTCCTATGATCTGGAAATTGCTGTGAGTGTATACTGATATTTACACAAGTTTATATTTGTATACCGACCTGTACTTGTATTTTATCATTTTTATAGTCAAAATTCGCCAGCAAAAGATAGAAGTCCAAGCTTATCTTTAGCAATCTGAAATACAGAAAAAAGGATGAGTTTTAGATCAATGATTTACACTCCCTACAATAATGGAAAGGGAAACTGTGACTTTATTTTAGTTAATATCATATTCGACCTCCGTGCTGAAATTAAATCAGCCACCCTTATTTTCTACACAGCTTCCGGTGTTTAGATCCATTCTTGCTGCGAGAAACTAGTCATGTTGTTAGAAGTCGGTAATAATGAATGCTGTTCAGTTGAAAAGCATTTCAGATCACAACGAGTAAATAAAAAATAATCGTAACAATAATGAATAAGAAAACGGGTTAGCAAATAAATTTGGATCTATTAAATAAGTATAATTTACGTTAAAAAAAAAGTATAACTTACAGATTCCTGTTTTCATTCAGTTTTTCTTAACTGGTAAAATTTGAAGGAGCAAGACGAATAACGTTGGAGAATTGCTTATTCAACGTTGGGTCTTTGAGGGAGACAGTTCTCGCACTCAGAGTGAAGAGACTATCCCTACTGATAGTCTTTAGATAACTTGTCCCATCCAAAGTCATATTAAAGAGTAGTAATGGTTCTAATACTTTTGTATTAAATCTTTTTATTAACACGAACGTCGAAATCGTCCAGTATCGCTATCCGCCATGTTTTCGTAACTTGATTTCGTATCTCTACCGGAAATGATTCCCATTTCCTATGACTTGCCTCGTAAAGCTGTGTATGCCGCTGTTAGATGGGTCGGAAGTTCGTAATTACTTGAAGATGGATGGTACAATTTATCTACGAAGTACTGTATTCTCATAATCGAGTCAGAGAGCTATAACATAATAAAATAAGTCCTACGATGTGGAAATTGCTGTGAGTGATAGAATGCTGACAGTACATTCTAAGGAACCCTCATCTTGGGACGAGATGATGAACCTACCACCTCGTGAACGAGAAAATGCCTTGCAGCAGCAGAAGAAATAAAAACAATGAAAGAGCGAGATGTATGGTCCTTGACAGAACTCCCAGCTGGAAGTAAAACTGTATTCAAGATAAAGTATGACTCTTCAGGTCAAGCCTCTGTCTACAAAGCTAGGCTGGTTGCGAGAGGTTAATCCCAACGCTATGGAGAGGAATATGATCTAACTTTTCCACCCGTGGTAAAACACGACACCATTAGATTGCTGCTTGCGCTAAGTGTCCATCAAGGGCTGACTCTAAGACATACTGATGTGAAACCTGCATTTTTACATGGAGAATAGAGGAGGAGCTATAAATGGAGCAACCACCAGGTTTTATAATAAAAGGGAAAGAACACCTTGTTCTCAAATTGAAACATAGTATATATGGCTTAAAACAATCAGCTCGTGCTTGGAATAAGAAAGCCAATGAGATTTTACTGAGCCTCGGTTTTAAACAAAGTAAGGCGGATTCAGGATTATATTCAAGAAAAGAAGACGATGAATCAATGTTTTATATACTTCTGTATGTGAATGACCTTTTAGTGGCTTGTAAGAACTCTGAGATTGTAGAGAATATACATACACACATCAATAAGCATTTCGAAACCAAAGATCCTGGAAATACATCACAATATCTGGTAATACAGATAGAAAGAGAAGAAGACGGAAGCTTTCTTCTCCATCAGAAGAACAAAATTGAAGTTATTCTAAACAATTATCATATGGGAGATGCTAAACCGATGGCCACTCCCAATGGAAACTTCCTATTTTGCAAATGTGGATGAACCTAGTGATCAACTAGCTGATTCAACACAATACAGACAAGCTGTTGGATCACTTCTGTATATTGCGACCGTTTCAAGACCGGACATCGCAGCTGCCATAGGAATCTTATGTCGATGAGTAAGCCAGCCTTTAGAACGGGACTGGAATGCTTTAAAACGAAATATGCGTTATTTGTCTGGAACTCGTACAGCAAAATTAAAATTGTCAGCCGAAGGGAGCCCGATACTACAATGCTACATTGATGCAGATTGGGGAAGCAAGCGAAAAGACCGTAAATCTACTAGAGGTTATGTTTTTCTTCTAGGTTGCAGTCCCGTAGCATGGTTAATTAAAATGCAGTCAACAGTTGCAGTTTCATCAACTGAGGTAGAATATATTGCAGCAGCATATGCATGTCAAGAACTCTTGTGGTTGCGGCAAGTGCTATCTGAGATGGGAATAGCTATCGACAGCTATCGACAGCTATCGACAGCTATTACAGTGCTATCGACAGCTATTACAGTGTTTGAAGACAATCAGGGATGTATTACCATGATTCAGAAAAATCAAATCAAAAAACAAAACATATTGACATTAAATTTCACTTATTACGCGATTTGCGTGAGCAAGGAATTATTTGTGCAAAATACTGTCCTACTGAATGCACGTTGGCAGATATGATGACTAAACCTCTCCCTGAGAAGCGGCTAGCGACACGGTGGAACATGACTTCATGGCAAGTTCCTGTAACCAGCCGAGAGGAAACCAACTGCCCCCTGTAACCAAATAGGTTGGGGTATATATCAATTATTTAACCCCGGAGGGGGACGTCGTAGACAGAACGCCGAAGGCGTTCGAGTAACGGAAAACAGTGACCAATGAGCCTCATTGAATGAGGCCCGAAGCGCCGAGAGTGGTAAAAGTTTGTTAAATTTAAACACGGCCTGCCAGATAGTAAAAGGCCTGTGCGAAAGTCGTTTCTGCAGAAAAACTGATAGAAAAACTTCTGAAAAAACTGCGCTCTCCCTTCCATTTTTCGCCATGACGTCATGTTCTGCCCCTGTCGCTAGCCGCCAGTTCTCCCTGGGGATAGACTGAGAGTCTTAGGGTGCTTCTAAAAACTCTCGAGCGCTCATTTTCAATCACGTGATCGTTTACCCCTGATCGCGCCCGCTCTATTCACCCGCTCATGAAGTTTTTTGACAGTGCCAAGGGCAACGAGATAACAGCCCGATCAGTAAATAAGAGGTAACTGCCACAGAAACTCGTTACGCTTTCAAACTTTCTGTTTTAAGCGTAATTATTTATTTTTATTGTCCATTATTATAATCTGATGGGGATTTATTAGATTTCAATGCATTTATTCTTTTATGACAATAAATACGAGAGTGTTAAAATATCTACGTACGAGAGTGCACGTATGATAAAACGAAACTTTAAAGAAAATTCGAAACCTACGAGAAAAATTAAAAAATTAAAATATATAAAACAATCTTCGCTTTTATCTTCAGCTCCTTCGCCCCTGCCGTGTATCTTGACCTGTTCTGTGCCTTCAGATTCATTGCAAAACTATAAACCGCATTGGAAATGGACTTCGAGGTGGGATATGCTTTCATTGTCAGCCATTATTGCGAAAGTAATGAAAGCGAAAGTAGTGAAAGTGAGCGAGGCAACGAGAAGTGATCACAATGGAAATAAGATCACTTTGATCCTGAGCGTTCCCAACACGACGATGAGATCGGGGAGTTTTTAGAGGCGCCAGTGACGAGCGCTCTGTCATTTTTAGATGCAGTGCTCGCGTTGATCATGAACGCTTACGCTCGATCGCGACTGGAGAGAGTTTTTAGAAGCAGCCTTAGCCAACAATATAAAATCAGTAGATCGCTTATGTGGCCGCCATCTTTGGGGCAATTTGAAGGCGGAGAAAAGTGGAACTAATCTCTATTGTTAGTGTAGGCGCCATTACTGTGGTTGGCAGAACAACATCGCCAGCCAAAGCGCCATTACTATATATCCTCGTGCTTATAGTCTGAAATTTCTTAAGCGACTTCTCCAAAATTTAGAAGCTTTTTAATAAATGCGGTATTTAATTTTATAAATACCTATAAACAATCATTCTGGTATCACTGAAACAACGGTAACATGGTTGAATATCGACATCTTTTATGTATCAATCAACCACGATATAAAAGATGACTAGGATTTTTACATGAGAAAAACATTTTAAGACGCAGAAAGATAAAAACACGCCTGGGAAAGGTCAGTGGTGAACCTTTAATATATCTATTACTACAATTTAAAGCTAGACAAGAAATCAGCATTGAGTTTTATTGTGTTTGTCTACGCAAACTTCAAATGTAGACATACGATGAAGGCCATTTTTTGCCAACCAAAGCAATGGCCGCCAGGCTTTCAAATGGGGACGCGGTGGTGGCACTGAAAGCAACTCATGAGCGATCTACTGATTTTATATTGTTGGTCTTAGCTGAAAAGATTAATATGCAATTCGAATAACTCATTAAGCGAGAAGGGGTGTTGGAGTTGCGCTTCTTTTGTTATTACTTATTGCCGATAGATGGCGTTATGACCCTAACTTTCTCCCTGCTCACGCAAAGTTGTTAAAGAAGGTGGCCTCTATCGGCCGATTTCTCTCAAAAGCTCTCGCATTGCCTTCTGGGATTGTGACGTCACCTGGCAGGCGATCTCTCTTTTAACATAGCTGAGATAGCTGGAGTTCCATGTGCTTTTGCTAATAATAATCGCAATTATTTATTATCTTTAGTCCAATATTATAATCTAGAGTGGATTTTTTATATTTCCATGCATTTATTCTTCTCATGGCAATAGATACGAGCCAAATTTCATTAAATGAGCAACTCCCCCCCCCCCCCACCCCTTCTTATAATGGTAAAAAGAGCACACTCGTAACGAGCAGGAGATGTGCTCTTGCTACGAGTGTTAAAACGCAAAAATCCAACAGATTGCACTACGAGAAAATCGAAAGTTAAGAGAAAATTGAAACCTGAGAGAGAAGTTTAGAAAATGAAATATACACAAGACTCTTCGCTTTCATCTTCACCTCCTTCACTCGTACCAAGCAATTAAAACTGTTCAGTGACTTCTAATTCATTTGAAGACTCTGTAAACCACGTTGGGAAAAACGACGAGGTGGGATACGCTTTCATTCTCAAATTGTAATATGAACAAAACGAAAGTGATCGGTCAGACCATGGATGAAGAAAAGATGGATGGGACACTCCTATGCGTCGAGCGTGAGTTTTTATTCAGTGGCGCTCTCTGGCGATTTGCGTAGTACTAAACCAAAACTGTCTGGGAAATAAAAAAAAAAAGTTTCAGTTTCTGCTTTGCGCATTACTAAACCGAAACTTCACCACCATCGTTTTGATTTGTGCAGTACTAGAATTTTTTTAAAAAAGAAATTCATATATTAAGTGACTTTTTAAGATAAAAGTGTGCTTAGAAAGTTTTTTTATATTTTTTATTTTTATGTTTTTAGTCTATTTTTAATTTTATTAACCTAATCTAAGCAGACGATTATATTTAGTACTACGCAAAGCTCCAGATGTCGCCCCAAAATCAAACTCACTGAGGAAGGCAATGGAGTGTCCCATCCATCTTTTCTTCATCCATGGTCAGACTCAAACAGAAAGCAATCGGGTATGTAGGCATTACTTTTTTTTCTTCCTATCATATTTTTACAATTATACATTTATAGGCAGAAGTTTTAATGCTGTACTAGCACTTAATGCTAAATGACTGAATACTGTAACAGGTTAATCGTTGAAGAATTGCTTTTCTTCGTTGCAGTATTTGCTTTTGTATTTCAGTGCTCCTGTTATTTGCAATCTCTGAATTTTAAACACATATTATTCCAATAAATTATTTATATAAAACCTTGGCATGGTTTTTTTTTTTTCATTTATATTGGTGATAGATAGTAAAAATAGGCTGGAAAATAAGGGTCCCCCCGCTATTCCCTATTGTTTTCTATGCCATTCGTCTGCTCCAATCTTCCAGTTGACGTCACACGTCAGCAGCCAATGACCATCGATCACCCGCATGCTGCTCTTTTAACAACCTTGCTGCTCACGCATGTGCTTCTTTTTCGGTGTATTCATTTTTTTTAATACATGTTCAGTTGTCACTATTCTTGTTGTATGTTCGATCATATTTATCTGCAATAAATCAAACCTTCCTTTCAACAGATTTACCAACGAAACAGGAACCGGCTTATTATTAGCAGCGCCGATTAATGTTTACTATCTGCAAAATCGCAAACGCAAGTCCCACTCTCGGCCCTACAGGCCCCGCTGGTCACTGGTTTCCGTTACGATGTCCCCCTCCGGGGGTAAATAACTGATATATACCCCAACATATTTGGTTACGGGGCAGTTGGTTTTCCCTCGGCCGGTTACAGGAATCGCGACAATTCAGTTTGCGGATTCAGTCGTCGCGCGATTGTGCAGATAGTAAACATTAACCGCACCGCCATCTACTAACGAAACTCGATGGTATTTCCACAATGAAAAGATTTTACACTGCAAAAGAGAATGTGTTTTAAATCAATTTGAGCAAAAAATTTTAAGAAAATTAAAATTTAAAATTCATTCAATATTATGTTTGTTGAGGTTTTAAGCAAATCGACGGTCGTTAACTGGGTTGAACGGTATAATCTATCCGTATTGAATGCAGATAGGTTCTCCACTTTGATTCTCCTGACGCCATCCTTCGAACAGGCGTAATTAGGCTTAAAGTGCCTGTTTTTCAAAAATTCTAATGTATTAATTTTCATTTATAATTTACAGTTATGCCCACGACATGCAGTGCGTATAATTGTACCAATAGATTCAAGAAGTCTTCAGGAATGACATTTCACAAGTAAGTCAAATATCGTTATTAATCCGTTTCCTGTACTTTTTACTATAGGCGCTACAATTACTGATAGCGGCAAAATTATAACTTAAAATGTCATTTATGTTCGAGAGTTTTCTTGTGTTGTGTGTTTCGTTTGAGGGTGAAGCTATAATATTGTTCTTTTACCATTACAATAATTACAAAGTAAATCGTTGAAGAAGAGAGTTTTTAGTGGAAGTTACCGAAAAGGTTATTCAATGATGGATTTACCTGAGTATGTTGAGTATTTCACCTTGGCAAATTAAACTTGTTAGTATAAAGATAAAAATCGCGAAAATTTCAGTTTTATAAAATATAAGAAATGAAACCCATGAACCGCATTTACAAGATTTACCTTTTTGTAATAAGCAATTTTGTAATAAGCGATAAATATGTGGAATGTGGAAAGTTTCCCGTTGTTGTCACTAGGTGCGCTTCCGCTAAGCAAATAATGTTTGACCTCTGCCAAAATTATACAGAATACTTATAAATTCCTTTGATATTTTAATTGCAGTTCAAAAGAATATACTTAAAAAAAAAACAAAAACAACAACAACAAAAAAAACCTAACACTTATTTTTTGTGGTAAATGTCTCTGGATGGAAAGGTCATTAAGATTGCTGACATAAATATGCTCCTCCTGTATATTTGCTTATCAAGAAATAATTATCCTCTGTGAAGTATATCAAGGTTATACTCTGTCCTCTTAATATACCCTTGTCTTCATTTAAATCAGGGGCGGCGCTATGGAAACCTCTAAAATATGCTCCCTTTCATCCTTGGATGGCACCCCATCCTACAATGCACCCCCATGTGACGCTAACTTTGCTGACTGCTTTGCACTGGCCCTGATTTCAATGAAAATTAAAAATGCTTAATAAAAACCCCATTTTAATAAACTGAGTAATGAAAAGAAAGTTATTTAAATAAAATAAATGGTTCTGTGTAAAGGTACAGTTTATGTGCTGATGCATTTCAGATTACACCATCATCATACATGGATACATCTACACAGTATTTACAACAAACCGTTGAATTTTATGGTACAGCAAAACAAAGAAAAGCTTATCCACTAATTATGTTCAGCTGGTACACTGATTGATGGACTAACAGAATATACAAAAAATACAGAAAAATGTGTTTTGAGTTATATAATTGCTTATTATCATCAATTCCAAAAACGCCACGCATAATAATAAATCTTTCTCAAATAGTTTTCTGTTTATTATTAGATACTGTAAACTACTTTTCTGGGTTTCATGATAATAAGCAATTATGTCATCCATAACTTGTTTTTATCTACTTTTTTTTCTATATTCCCTTCCATTGGTTCACCTCTTTTAGTCCACAAATCAGTGTCTCAGTTACCGTATATCTTCCAATAGAGGCCTAGTCTCCAATTGTCGCCGGTCTCTAATAAACGCCGGGTTTCCAAATTAAGATTGATAAATAAACGTTGGTCTCTAATAAACGCCAGGGATTCTCCTACATGCGGCTGTTCACGTGAGCCACTTTCGGGGTTCAAGTATACATGGGTTAGAGGGGATTCCCAGCACACTGCTTTGAGTTTCGATATTCAGCCCTTAGTTCTCAAGGCATCCTGTTCATAAGGACTGTTTAATGCACACTACTATATTCTGTTTAAAAAAAAAAAATTCCTCCAAAGCGGTCATATGATGTGGCGTTTAAAATAAATGCCAGTTTCTAATAAATGCCGGTCTCTAATAAGCACCCGGTTAGTAACTCAGTTGAAAAAATAGACGCCGGAGGCTCTATTGGAAGATATACGGTAACTTGATTTGTGGACAAGATTTTTATTTTTAGGCTTGTTGTGACTACTTGTAGATGTTAGCCCTGTGATGATAGTGCAAACCGAGACATATCGGCACAATAAACCCTACCTTATTTCTTACCCAGAACCAATTATTTTATTTTTTGTTTTTTTCAGCAATATTAAAGATGTATCAAAAGTTAATAATTAAGTTTTATTTTCTTATTTAAATTTTATTAAATGCTTTTGTTTTTGTTATTTTAATGCAAAATAACCATATCCATAAAATTGAGTAGCTGAAATGCATTTACAACAGTGAAGACAGAAATATTGCTAATAATTGAGATGTCATAATATTGTATTAGATACACTCAGTAAATAACGAGGCAACGGATATTTCACAGTAATTATTTAACAAACCTCAAAAGTATTGTCCGCAATTGTTTAGGCATTTAGCCCATTGTGAATACTTGTAAAAATTCTTTGGCTTTGTTTGTTTGAAACCGTTGTCCCCCTAGTGCTTTTTTTGAGCTCACCGAAGATTTGGAAATCACATAGGGATAGATCTGGACCATAGGACAGATGGTTCAGGACTTCCCCCTTGTTCAGATGTTCCTTTGTTGCGTTTGCTGTGCATGCTCTACCATTGTCGTGCATCATGATGACACCACGACAAAGTTTACCGGGATGTTTTGAGTGGTTGCCTTCATGAGCTTCATTAACGTTTCACAATAGTTCAGATCTCTCCTCATGTGACTTCCACATTTTCGTTGAGCTCAAGAAAACACTGGAGGGCAATGGTTTCAAACAGACGATGAAGTCAAACAGTGCGTGCGCACTTGGTCCAACAGCAGCCAAAGGATTTCTATGAGCATGGTATTCTGCGATTAGTGTCAGTGTGATGAATTTCTAAACAATCACAGATGATATTTTTGAGTTTCATTAAATAATTACTGTAAAATATCCTTTGCCTCAATATTTAAGGACTGTGTGTCTCAGAATATTGTATCTACATGTATTTTCCCCTGCCTTCTTATAGTAACAACAGCTATTATCTCCCTTTGTGTGAGGATGATTCAAATGAAAACCGTATATTTTTTTATCTCTTGTGTTATTGAATACCAGTGACATGAATTTTCTATGCATTCTCCACTGCGTTCAATACAGGTGTTCAGCATTTTGGAAGTGCATGAATACCTTTAGAAAAAATACTGGTTTTTGCTAAGGGCACAGCCAGTCATGCACTGCAAGCTCAGAACACCATTCTTCTTTGATGCATACTTTTGCAAATGGCACAACCATCTTAACATTACTGTCATGCCGTAGTACAAAAAAAAACAACTTTCTTCTTAAATATTTCGGTGCATGTACGATCCATCTCGATTGGTAGCAAATTAGAGACTATCGCTGTGACCTATCACCGTGTTTTCAGTGCAAAGTGTGCATTGGAACACCGATAAGATGCAGATTGAAATGCAGCAGCGTCCTGATAACGATTGCAGCAAGTGTCATCTGGCCTTAGCTGTGATGCAGAAGTAATTTTAAATTTCAGTATTTAAAATTTAGCTAAAATTCTTAATAAATAATAGAGGTTCATTTAATTGATCTAAATTTATTTCTATTTTGTTACTGAATGTTATCGTTAAAAGACAGAACAATCCCAATTTACCAAATAATACAATTGCTTTATGGCATTCTTAATGTCTTATATAATTATTAATGTAATAAGGAATTGAGTAATCGTGCCTCAACAAAGCAACCATAAGGTGTGCATGCCCACGTCAACAATGCTTAAAAGATAAACAAAAAGATGTCATATAAAGAGAAATAACAGGACTAAATTAAGCAATACGGTACCTATCTTTATTGCTGACATGACGATATTATCACTGACATCATCGGAAATAAACTGACGAAACAAATTTTTAAAAATTAAGGTAAAGTTAAAATGTAACCAAAAAAATATATGCACACATAAAAGCATACTCATATACACACACACATACTTATATATTGTAACCCCTGTAATCCACCAGGTGTCGTAATCTATAGACTTCCCTTTTACAAAAAAAACCCTATCCCAGTATTCTCGTTATCCGAAGGATCAAGTGATTAGTCACCCACACAATGCAAGTGCACTACAAAGACCTCGGATAAGTTAGGACTTTAATTCTTATTCCATACAACTTATAAATCTCCTTTTAGATACATCTCTTAGTGGAATAAGTAATTAAGATCAACGTTCACTTCTTTTTGATTAATAATCCTTAATTAGCTTTCTGAATAGTTCTTATCAATAATGTTCATCGGACCTGGCTCGCGTCCGGAGAAGTCACAATTCTTGGTGGAGAGCTTTTTCGCCCCTAGCCCTCCAAAAAAAAATAGACAAAAACAATGGGCATGGTTAATAAAAAGGTAACTAACAGCAGAATAAAGTTCCGGTCGTGTAGTTAAGTCCTTTTCTCCTTTCTAACTCACTTAAATCTCCCCAATAAATTAAACAGGCTTCATTCTACACTTATGGATTCATCACCAGAGTTTCCCAGGTAAGTTAGACGTGAATGGTTATTACATCCTTTTCTCACATTAATCTTTCTTCAAATGATCAAGTTATCTAAGTCCAATACTACAGTCAACGACAAAAATATGGCTCGTTGAGGTTCTAGCAGAGAACAGTGGATGGTAGAGACCTCTATGAAGAGGAAACGTCAAGAAAAATATTAACCAGTGCACACCAACCCTTCAGTATTACAATATGTAAAGCTAAAGTGGGAAGTGAAGTTATGCAAATTAGATAATAATGATTTCATCAAACACCCCTCTAAACATCAGTGACGAAAATATAGCTCGTACCCGGAAAGGTTGAAAACATAGGTGGAGGAGGTTTTTAACGGAGGTTGTTAGAACAATTCTGAATTCTTCCTTCAGTATTGGTATGTTATACGTTTGTGTTGCTGCATTCCGTGCGATTTGTATGTATTTTGTGAATAATGGTTCATCAGAAGCGATTCTCTTCAGAGGAACAAAGTTCAATCATGGTGTATCGTGAAGCGGGACTCAATTTCACTGAAATCGGTAAACGTTTAAACAGAAGCCATGATGTGGTATATGATTTCTTGAAAAATCCAGACCAATATGGTAAGAAGATTTCACAGGGTCGACCTCGCCTGTTTGATGTCAGAGTTGAGAGACAGATCATCCGATCTCTGAATCCTGGGAATCGCACCTCTTGCAAGAAAATATGCCGTGACAATCATATCGACCTCCGGCATCTTCGTACCGTGCAGCAAATCTTCCATAACAGTGAATTTTTTGGGTGGAGAAAGATCAAACGAATACCAGCATTGAAACCGCAACATCACAAGCGGAGACTGAACTTTGCAAATGCAAATTTGGACCTAGATTGGACCAAGGTTGTGTTCTCTGATGTAAAGCAGTTCAATCTTGATGGTCCCAATGGAGTTGACTGCGAATGGGTTGACTCCCCTGCACCCCAACGTTTCAAGAAGCGACGTGAAGCTGGTGGTACCACGGTGATGGTGTGGGGAGCAATTGGATATCTTGGGAAACTTCGACTGGTGGTCGTGACTGGACGAATGTGCTCCCCAGGTTACTTTGAACCTATAGGCAGAGCTGGTTCGCTTGGTGTATGACGGTGGGAGACAATTTGATACAGCGGAAGCACTTACTGAAACAATCCATGAGTGCTGGAGCAATCCGACAAACATACGTGCAGAACTTGTACCACTCAATTCGAAACCGGCTCATTGTAGTGCAGAGTGCACACGGAGGGCCAAGTGGTTATTAGTGTACAGAAAAATGTATCTTTTCGCTGATATGTTACCTGTTATTCGAATAAAAGCAGCACCGAGCTATATTTTTGTCACAGGTATTTAGAGGGGTGTCTGATGAAATCGTTACTATCCAGTTTGCATAAATTCACTGCCCACCTTAGCGTTACACATTGTAATACTGAAGGGTTGGTGTGCACTGTTCATTATTGTTCTGGATTTTTCTTCTTCGTACAGGCCGCTAGTACCCACTGTTCTCTGGTAGCACCTCAACGAGCCATATTTTTGTCGTTGACTGTAATTAGCTTCTCCTGATTCCTTTCATTTCACATTAGGATTTTCTTATAGGACTAATTATTGTCTTTGATGGACGCCAACGGAAAGACGGGGGGGAAAGTAAGTAAAAGGAGGGGGGGTGTGGAAGAAAGGGGTAACAGGTCTCTCGACAGGATTAAGTTAGTGACTTAGTAAGGGCCCGTCGTCCTTAATGCTTAGAGATTACCTCGGTTTTTCTTCTCACCACAAGGAACCATCATTCCAGGTAGTTGGGGCTTCTTTTCTTCTTGGCTTTGCTTCGGAAGGAGGTGTTCAAGTCATCTGTGATAAGGATTAGAAAAAGGGAAAAACAGCAACAGAAACTATTCACTACAAACAATGTTGGCCCTAATTTTACAACCATTACCAGATCCCGTTAAAGAAAATTCCTTTTTGTGTCCCTGAGGCTCCGCAATAAACTAATTAATTGCCATATTTTCCACATCTTGCTTTCACAAATACTTTATTCGTTAATAGACCTTTTCTTGAAACGAACATCTCGTGGATGCCACCTGTTTTTCTTGAGCCTAAGGACCTCTGCCCCTTTCATCACTAGGCCCGAGTTCATTAAAAAAAAAAACTGCACTACCTCTTTCTACAGTCCTTTTTTTTTCTCTGCCTTCTCAAAATCGACGCGAGCTCAACAATGCTCATTTCACCTCGACATAACAATGTCCTTCAAGTAATGTTTTTTCCTTTTTTAAATCTATCTCATATCGTAGTGAATAAAGTCAAAATAAATTGAAAAATTAAACGTTTATGATTAAAACAAACAACGCTACATTTCAAGAATCTTTCATTTTCAGTTAATCTTCTTATTTATTTTCCACCAATACACCGGCGATATCATAATCCAAGTCCATATGCTTCACACAAAGAAAATTTTTTTTTTTCTTCTTTTAACGTGTTACAATATATATAAATTTATTAATTCACGTTTATTTATTAATTCATTTTGGTGATTTTAAAATATAGTGGGATATATAGTATATTGTGCTTACTATCTTTATTAACTATGCTTATGGCTGGAATTGGGGCTAATTTTGAGTATGATTTGAAGAGGATTATTGCCTTACCTACTTTGAGTCAGTTGGGGTTAAAATATTTATTTTGTCTGTAGGTTTTGTAAAGTTAGCTGTTTTTTATCTTTTGACACATGCGATGTTTAAGGCTTCATTTTTATGTGCTGGGTCATTCATTCATATTATATTGGACAATCAGGATATTTGCATAATGGGTGGCTTAATTTATTATTCTCCTGTAGTGAGAACTAGACTTGCAGTAGCTAATTATGCTTTATTGGGTTTTCCCTTTTTGGCTGGGTTTTACTCTAAGGATTTGATTGCTGAAATATATATTTTTGGTAGTGATAGTTTTTTTATCCTTTTAGTTTTATTGATTTCTATTGGTCTTACTTCTTGTTATTCTTTCCATTTAGGGTATTATTCTTTGTGAAAGAATATTAATTGAAGGCCTGATGTTCAAGCTGCTGATGGGGCTATGGTTATATTGAAGCCTATGTTAATATTAACTGCTATGGCTGTTTTTTTGTGGGAGTTTCATGATGTGATTATTATTTCCTTTGCCTTATGTTTTGGTTTTAGGGCCAGTTTTGAATTTATCGACTGTCATAAGAAAATTGTTTGGTTGGGTTTAACTTTTTCTTGGAGTAGGGCTTTTAATAATAGTGGATATGCTGATTTTTTTATATCTATATGGTTTTTGAGAAGTTTGAGTGGTAAGTTTATGTCGAATAGCGTGTTAAAATTTGGGGATTATGTTATTAATTATTGCGATAAAGGCTGATTGGAACATTATGGGGATAACGGAATATATAGTAGCTTTATGTTGTTTAGTGCTTTAAATCAGTGATGACAGAATAATTCTTTTAAGGTTTATTTGTTTTTTTTGTTAGCTTGAATTTTTTTGTTTGTGATTATTTGTGAATACAGCTTATTAAGAGCATAATTTTGAAGAGATTAAGGTGTTATATTCTATAATAGCCTGGGCTTTTTAACATTGAAGATGTTATGTAATATTATACACTATAGAAATGACCAGTAAGATGGTAGTGTGAACTAATTTAAAGTTAGCAGCTTTATTTAATCATCTGTAAGAAGCAGACTTCATACGTTTATTAACAGTAACTATCTATTAGGTTATTATGAATGGATAAGATCCTCTTTCAAGTTGAAATTAAATGCATAAACATGATTCAGTTTGCCAAATTTTGAGTGCAATTCAAACTTTATATTTTAAATAGAATCCTAATTTTAATAGAATCCACTGTCATTCTGAATCAGGGGGTGCCTCAAGGCTCAATTCTTTCTCCACTCTTAATTAACTTATTTACTAATGATCTCTCCTTTATTATGTCACCCCTTTCTTCTATCTTTTACGCAGACGATGCTACTATATCTTATGCAGATACCCCTATTTCTTCTATTCAAGCCATAACGAACGAGGCCCTCACTAAGTTATATCAGTGGAATCTCGTTAACCAATTAACCTTAAATCTTGAAAAGACTACTTATATTATTTTTCTACAGCGAAATAAGCAGGGCACCTCGGATGACTTTTTGCTTTATTATAACTCCCACTTACTCTCTCCTTCTACCTCATTCAAATCTTTGGGAATTTACCTAGCCTTTAACCTTTCCTGGGATTTTCATATTAATGCGTTAGCAACTTCACTTAAATCAATATCGCCCAACTATACAACTTCTATTATATTTTTCTTTAATACACTCACGACTTTGTTATGGAATTTTATTTTGGGGTGCTTCCTCTAACTTAAATTTATTATGTCTTTTCAGAATTCAAAAAAGATTCCTTAGTTCATTTCTCAAATTACGTAAACCGGCCTCTGTTTCTCAATTATTTAATCGTTACGGAATTTCCACAGTATATCAGTTATACAGGGTGATTATAATTAAAGTTGCGATTTCAAAAATCGATAATTCGAAAACTACTCGTCAGAATGACCTGATATTTTAGCAGAACAATCGTGAGGCGATGGAATTTTGTTTAACGAAGAGAAAAAAAAGTTCCAAAATCTGCCGATAGATGGTGCTGGCTGCTGGCAAGGTTAACATTTTCTGGAGATATGCAAATTACTAATACATGACAATGATTGTATAGTCTGTTTCATAATTTATTGGACACTTCAAAAATGCAAAACTACGTGGTGGTTTTTGAAAAAAACAATCCTATATGTTTACGATTAAACTAACACCTGTAAACAAATATGTAAACAGCACTGCGTAATAAAATACTATACAATATTTTCTGTGAAAAGTACATTCCGACTGTTTCACATTTCATTGGACATACGTTTTCTACCTACTAACTGATTATGTTCCCACCCATTTTGTTAAAAACCTAACCCCCCTACAAATGGAATAGGCTCATTAGAATGTGTTGACTAGACTAATTCAATTTGTTTATCATACTCTTGAAAATGTGTCCACGGAAGACATTAAGTGATGCTGACAAACAAATTATTCGAGAGATTTCTGCTGTGACAGGTACAGTTAAAATTACAGTTGCCTGGTTTCTCAAACAGGAACCAAACCCACGAATGACAAAGAAACGAGGACCCAAACTAAAACTGACGCCTCGTATGAAACATGCAATTGTTAAACAGGCATGCAACACAGGAGAGTCTACCTCATAAATAGCCGCTCAATTACCCGGTTCAATATCTCGCACAACTGTGTGGAGAGTACTCTCATCAACCGACCACGAAAAATATGCTAAAAGAAAGGCCAAACCACCCCTAACCCAACAACATAAAGAACTTCGCCTTGCATGGGCACATGATCATATGAGCTGGACAGACCAACGGATGGAAGTTCTGTTTACAGACGAAAAGAAATTTAATATTGATGGACCCGATGGTTTTCAGAACTACTGGCATGATTTGGGGTGGGTTTTCCTACAACGGAACAACACCACTATAGCAGCCGCTACGTAAGTTGAACGACAGGATGATGTCATTTTTAATGCCAGCCAATAGACGTTAACGGGAAGTAAATCGCTTAGTTATTCCATGAAAGTATCCGCTTTCGTTTTCAAAACATTGTTTTCGTATTTATATTTAGTTTCCATTTTCATTTTTTTTTTAAATAAATAAATGAAATTAATAAATTAAAAAATGACGCAGAATATCGATTCGAAGGCAATTTGTTTTATATTATGACTTTTAATAGGCTTTCCACGTTTCAACGATATCTCTGCCTTTACTATAGTAGACCAAGCGCATCATGGGTAAAACCCAGACAAAGCAAATTGATGAGAAGACTTACTGCGCATGTCAAAAAGATCATTCAACTTACGTGGCGGCTGCTATAGTAATGGTCTCCGGGCGAATGGCTTCTAAACAGTAGCAGGAAGTTGTTGAGGAACATGTTACCATTTGCCAAGAATATCTGTGGAGAGAACTGGATTTTGTAGCAGGACAACGTGCCCTGTCACCGATCAAGAGCAACACAACAGTGGCTTCAGCAACAAAACATCAAGGTTATGACATGGCCTGCACGTAGCCCGGATCTTAACCCCATCGAGAACCTTTGGGGTATCTTGGTTAGACGGGTATATGAAGATGGGAAGCAGTTTTCATCAGTTTCGGAGCTGAAAACATCATCAATGCCTGTACAATATTGAACCAGAAATATTCCAAAACTTAATTTCTTCCATGCCTAAACGAGTTTTTGAAGTTATAAAGGGCAATGGTGCTTCTATTAAGTTCTAAGAACACTTTCTATTTCTTTCATCTCAAAGGTTATTGTATTGCTATTATGTCTAATGAAATGTGAAACAGTCGGAATGTACTTTTCGCAGAAAATATTGTATAGTATTTTATTACGCAGTGCTGTTTACATATTACACTAGTCAACACACATTTTGTAACTAAGACCGCACAAAGTGGTCTTAGTAGTTATTTGTAGGTAGAATCCGAATCTGCTTTTAGATTTTTTCTATCACGTCAAGTTTCAAAGTTATGCACATCAAGACTTCTATGTTAAAATAATGGGAGTGAAGAGAAGCGGCTATATTGTTAAAGTATCCATATTTTGGGGCCGCAAGGAAATTTACCAGGCCCCAAACACTGAATGATTTAAAAATGTTTCATTGCAAAACAAGAAAGCTGTGCGTGGTAGAGAAATTTAAAAATTATATTCGTAATTAGCAGAAAAAATACTACCAAAAATCACCCACTTTCATTTTGTTACAAGAAAAATCTTTGTTGGCCAGTGTTATTTGTTCACAGGTGTTAGTGTAATGGTAAAGTAAACATATAGGATTGTTTTTTCAGAAACCACCACGTAGTTTTGCATTTTTGAAGTGTCCAATAAATTATGAAACGGACTGTAATACGTGTTGTGGAGCATGCCATTTTGCGCTTCCAATTTGTAGCGGAACAAGGTGGAGGGCATATCGAACAACTTCTGCCTTAATCATCAGTAAGATGTTTGTTCCATGAAGCCGTTTTTTTGGCATTATCACTGTTGTCGTTGTAAACACATATTCTTGTCTTTTCGCTAATAAATTTTTCGTAACCCCCTGAACTCTATTGTTTCCTTATGGCTAACAACATTCCTGTGTTTCACGAATCCGTTTTTGGTTTTTCCCCTGACATTACCCTGCCAGCGCCATCTATCGGCAGATTTTGGAACTATATTTTTCCTTCGCCAAACAAAATTCCATTGCCTCACGATTGTTCTGCTAAAATATCAGGTCATTCTGACGAGTAGTTTTCAAATTATCGATTTTTGAAATCTTAACTTTAATTATAATCACCCTGTATATTAGCAATTTAGCTACCTTTACCTATAAGGCAATTTCTCGCCAAATATCTCTCTCTTCCCCGCTTCCTATTCAATATCGCAGCAAATTTCACCCTTACCCTACACGCTCCGCTCATTTGATAAATATAAATATCCCCTTGATAAGAACGAACTACCAATCTTGCAGTGTCTCATTCGCTGCTATTAAGCTCTGGTCTTCTTTACCTATCGATATGCGCCTTTCCTCGAACATCGCCATCTTTAAATATAAATTTAAAAATTTTTTTATTTAACTCCTAACAATACTAATCCACTAACCTTGTATTTTTTTTTCAATGTGCATTAAAAGTAATATTTGAAATTTATTTGTATACGTTTTGGACTTAGTCCATTATTATTAACTTAATTTTTTAATCAGAATTGGCAATTTTGTTCTCTATCCAGGGACTTAACTTGATGGGTATTAGGCCATACTGGCCCTGGATAGATAATTGTCTTTGTAATAAATTAAATTAAATTAAAAAAAATTAAAATAAAAATTTTTTTTCATTCTAGGGTCCGTATTTTTCATTTGTATAGTCCTAGTAATAGTAGTGTGATGAATAGTATTATGTAGAATGTTAATATTATATATTTGAGTATGAAAATAGGATTGGAATAGGTATTAGTAAGGTGATTTCTACATCAAATACTAAGAAGATGATGGTGATTATAAAGAAACGTAATGAAAAAGGTAGCCGGGCTGTCTTATAGAGTTCAAATCTGCACTCAAAGGGGGATGATTTTTCTCGATCTTTTATTCTTTTTATAGATAAGATTGAAGATAGTATTATTAAGATGATTGAGATTAGATAGGTTAATGTAATTGGTGTAGTGATTGTAAATATAATCTAATCTCTTGGGTTGGAAGCCAAATGTACAATAAATACTGAAAAGGTAACCTCCTTGTCAATAAATAAAAGTAAATAGGAATAGTCATACGACATCTACGAAGTTCCAGTGTCATGCTGCTGCTTCGAAACTGAAATGATGTTTAGATGAAAAGTGTAGTGCTGATAGCCGTATGAAGCAGGCAGTAAGAAATAATGTACCAATGATTACATGTTTACCATGAAATCCTGTTGCTATAAAGAATGTTGAGCCAATTGCTGAGTCTGAAATGGTAAATGATGCTTCCTTATACTCAAATGCTTATAGGACTGTGAACTAGATACCCAGTAAAATTGTAATTATTAATCCATTGTGTGTAATTGGCCTCTATTAGAATATGGTGTGCTCAGATTACTGATACTCCTGAGGATAGCAGGATGGCTGTATTTAGTAGGGGAATTTGAAATGGATTAAACGGTGTTACTACTGTGGGCGGTCATGTTGATCCAATTTCTAGTGTAGGTGACAATCTTCAATGGAAAAATGCTCAGAAAAAAGAGACGAAAAATAAAACTTTGGATGTGATAAATAATACCATTCCTCAACGTAATCCTGTTACTACCGGGATTGTGTGGTGGCCTTGAAATGTACCTTTTCGTGAGATATCTCGTCATCATTGAATTATTGTGATGATTAAAATCATGTTTCCTAGAAATAATATTGTGGGGGAGGCCTTATGGAACGTGTATACTATGCCGTAGGCGAGATGAGTGCTCCTATAGCTCTTGTGACTGGTCAAGGTCTTTGGTCTACGATATGGAAAGGGTGATTTGTCATAGGTTACTTCTCTTGAGTAAATTGCAGATAGAATTGTGAACACACATGATTGAATGATAGCTACTGCTGTTTCTAATAAAAGTAATAAGATTTGAGATGAAATTAGTAAGATTATGATTAATCTTTGTAAGTTAGGTCCTTGGTTTCCTAATAAGGTTAGTAGGAGGTGTCCTGCGATTATATTAGCTGCTAATCGGATTGATAGTGTAATACCTCATTCATACTACAGAACTAGATTGAGTCGATCCAGATACAAACTAGATTCATTGAGAAGTTTTCAAGCCATAGGCTGAATAAAATTTTGTTTTTTAATTCGGACCACGAGTCGGTCAATTGTTTGGACACCATTTTGTGAAAACTTAATCGTGCAAGGGGTTGTGGGAAGGAACGAATCTAGATTGGCAGCATCGATCGAGTTCTCCGAACAGGATTCAGTGAATCGAGTTTGGAGACGGTCAATTTAGTTTGAATCCAGATTGCTCACGTTCGCACTTCAAAATTCGAATCTAGTTCAAGTTGCCGATCTAGATCCAGTGTGCTAGTGCGAACATAGTATAAGGGTTGTTCAGGAAGTAGGGCGTCCAAGCAAAATATGTTATACTTAACCAAGCGCAAAATGAAGCAACTTTATTTCTGCATAGCAGTACAGTAAAGTATCATGTAAACATTTTTCAAACAAAAAAAAAAAAATTCCTTTAAATCCAATTTTTATCGGGTTTTTCCAAGCTGCATCCATGACTGCTATTCCGAATGATTTCCCCACCTTTTTTGAGACTTTTGTTCAGATTTGCCGGAAAGCTTTGGTGGATTTGGGTAGTTTTGGTTGCTTGGCATACTCGTTCTTGCATAATGCCCAAAAACGCTCGATTCCGCGATCCTGGGGAACGTTTGGTGCGTTATCCTTATTGGACACGAAGTTGATGTTTTGAGACCTCACGTAACAGAATGAGCATAATGTGCGGTCACCATATCTGGCCAGAACAAAATATCGTCCAGTGCATGATGTTGTTGGTTCAGTAACTACAATAAAGATGAATAGGAATAATAATGATCTCGTTCAGTTTAATTTTATATTAAATAAAGATGATTTCGGGTCAAATACACAAAATATATTGGTTATCATTTAAAATTTATGTTGAAGGTTTTAATATTTTCGTATTTTTTAGGAATGCTAGTTATAGAGGGGTAGATAATGAATATGATAATTATGATTAGTAAGGTAAATAGTAATTATATTAGTATTCAAGATATTGGGGCTATTTGAGGCTAATTGTGACTTTAATTTGACATATTAATATTATATTTTAACTAATTTCGTTTATAGAAGTAAAAATACTACAAGCTCTGACTATTAAGTTCGGTGAATGAGTTCACACAACAAAATGCAAAACAGATAGAGCCACATTTACTTTATTGTCCTTTGAAATAATCATCCTGGAAAGCAATACACTTTTGGGATCGGGTGTGTAAGTCCTGGTAGCTCCTTAGGGATGGCTTTAAGTTCACGTGTCACATTTGCTTGAATGTCTGGAATCTCTGCAAATCTGTGTCCCTTTAAGGCCCGTTTCAAGCGTGGGAACAAGAAAACGTCTGCCGGTGCCAAGTCTGGTGAATAAGGTGGATGAGCTATGGATATGACCCCTTTGTTGGCCAGAAACTGTTGCACGATTACGGCAGTGTTCCTCTTTGATCCATTATCCACAGTTACGTGCGCACGCTACACCTTCAACTGAAGAAACGAGCATCTGCGAAACCATTGCACGCACAAACATGACCTGTCTGAACTTGCTTAAATAATGACTGGGCTTGTATTCACATGCATTGTTACTCGCGTAAAGCTCGCACAGATTAGGGTGCGATGTCATTCACCGAACTTAATTCTCAGAGGTTGTATATAATGGTTTAAGAGACCATAGCTTAAATTTCAGCCATCTATTGATATTGTTTTAATTCAATTTAGAAAAGCATTTAGGGGTACTCTTTCAAGTGTAATGGGTATAAATCTGTGGTTAGCTCCACATAAAAAGAATAAACATTAGCTCCCGTTGGCTAATCTGTGGTTAGCTCCCGTTGGCCAAAGAATAAACATGGTCAGTAGATGTAGAATATTTGATTTAGGCATCCTGGCACAGCATCTGCTTTAATTCCTAATGCTGGAACAGTTCATGAGTGGATCACATCTGCTGCAGTAATTAAAATTCGGATTTAGCTGTTTTTAGGGGTGACTGCTTGGTTATCTACGTCTAATAGTTGAAATGTGTTCAGTGGTATTTCTGATTGATTAATTATATATGAGTCGAATTGTACATCTGAGAAGTCTGAATACTCATAAGATCAGTATCATTGGTGACCAATTGTTTTGATTGTCATATTAGGACTACTAACTTCATCGATGAGGTATAATAAACGTAGGGATGGGAGGGCAATGAAAATTAATGTGATGTTCATACTGTTTCAATTTCTTGGCTTTCATATATGAATCGATTTGGGAAAGAGCTGAATAGAAGTGATGTTATTATGTAGGATACCAGTACTGTAATTAGAATAATAATAATTATTGTATGGTCATGGAAGAAGATTGTTCTATGAGGGGTGATGCTCTATTTTGAAATAAAATGGTTTCATGTTGTCATTAGTTAAAGGTTTTGCTAATTGATTATATGTATGATCAGCTGGTGGAAGGTTATGATTTCATTCTACTGAGGATGGGAGGTTTAATGAGAACACTAATTTTCGGTGAGATGCTAGTGCTTCTCATAGAATAAAAATTAAAATTAGAATTGCGACAAAGGAGATTGTTGATCCAATTGATGAAAAGATATTTCATGTTGTGTATGCATCTGGGTAATCAGAATAGCATCGTGGTATTCCTCTTAATCCTAGGAAGTGTTGGGGGAAGAATGTTAAATTTACCCCTAGGAACATAGTAAAGAATTGAATTTTTAGCATCTTTTTATTTATTGCAACTCCTAGAAATAGCGGAAATCAGTGAATAATTCCGGCTAAATAGCAAATACTGCTCCTATTGATAAGACATAGTGGGACTGTGCTACTATGTAATAAGTGTCATGTAATATAATGTCAATTGAAGAGTCAGGTAGAATAATTCCTGTTAGGCCTCCTACAGTAAATAGGAAGACGAACCCTAAAACTCATAGTAGGGGTGATAATTGAACACCAGGTAGTGTTGCTAGTCAGCTAAAAATTTTAATGCTTGTGGGGATTACAATGATTATTGTTGCGACTGTAAAATATGCTTGAGTATCAACATCTATTCCTACCGTAAATATATGACGAGCTTGTGATGATATATCACATGTTTTCTGTCCCTTTTTTCTTAATAGCTATTGAACGTTATTTATTTCTTAAGGCCTACCGTTTCGGATCCATTATGAGAATTCCACATCAAAGAAAGTGGTCTCGGTGTGTGTTCTGTATATTTAAAAAAAAAAAAAGATAGTAAGAATTCCTTTTATTCATGTTCTTTCTCTTTGCTCTTGTGTTCTTGTAATTGCTTGACCCAATTTTGTGCTTCTTATTCATCGTTGTTTACTCTGTCGGTGTTGTGCTTCGGATCATTGCTGTGTTTAGTCTGCATTCATCAGATGGCGTCTGGATAGCCCCGACCGATTAGAGAGCGACCTCATCAGTGAGCAGCCAATCAGCAGTTAATCTCGGGTGCAGAGCCAATCAACGTGGCCTTTTCCCTCTACACGAGATTCAACCGGTGCTGGAATTCTTTTGAATCTCATAAAAGGTGAGGCAGGGGCTTATTCATTAAGGGCAGACAGCGACAACATCACGCTGATGGATTGATGGAGTACCTGACGACCAGCCCCGCTGTTGGAGGAAGCCTTTCCCCGGGAGATGTTAACGCCAGTGCTGCCAAGGAGATAGAAGCCGTCGACAAGCTCCTTCGTTCTTTGTGTAGGCAAGTTTTGGTCTGGTGTTAGCCTATGAAGCTCTCTCCTGCACTCGCCGTCTTTGTTCATTCGTTTGCGGCAGGCATGTTACCTTCCCTTCCGTGCTTGTTTGCCATCGTCGTGTCTCCGTGGAAAGGACTTCACCTTCAAGATATTTTCATCTGTGTTTGGTGGCACTAACACATTTGGCTTCGGACTTTTGTGCGGTGATGTTTCTCTGCAGTGGTGGACTGGTGACCCGTCAATTTTTGTATTATATTTTCTGTCAGGTCAAGAACTTTCTTTAATTTTATGTAACTTTTTTCTTGTAATGGCTTGTATATTCTGAATTTTTCCGTAATAGTTGTTATTTTGTAGCTATGATAATTTCATGGTGGGAGACAACTAGTTTTATCAATAATTTGTTAATTATTAATGATTTTCTCTAGACCTTCAATTTTGAAGGCCTTAGCGAGCCCTGTGTTGTGTGCCTCAGTTGGTTTGTTTAATTGTGAATTATCATAGCATTTATGGTTTTTGTCTTGATTAATATTTATGAAATTTTGAATCTTTTGTTGTTATCGAATGTAAAATAATATTTCCACAGTTTTTATTTCTAAATATTTCATTAAAAATTCTGTTTTAAAGTAATTTATCTATTAACCTCGGAAAAGAATCACTAGCGACGATCATGGTTTATCTTTTTTTTAATTGTTGTTTTCTTTATTGTAGAGTATCTATGGTCGTCATGGCAATTCCGATGGTGGGTGGCTCCAGTAACTGCGTGAAGGGCCTTGGTTACCCCTTCCTTTGGATCTCTTGTGAGTGTTTTGAGATTTTATCAACCTGTTGGTTGATTACGTTTCTGGTTGTTCAGTCGTTATTTACAAATCGTGGGAATCATTTATTCCTACTGTGTGTAGGTTTTGTTTAGACCTGTTTGTGGTCTGTTTATCCCATGTACGATTGGTCACTGAACTTTGAGTCGGGATCTTTGTGTCCAGTGCGATTTCCCTTGTTGTTCCAGTAACGTGCCACACACTTGTGTTGTGTGATGTTCTGGTGGGATTTATTCTTATTCCACTTTTTGTCCACATTTATGGGTTAGACTTTGTTTTGTATCGTGTGTGAGCCTCTTTGGTTTTTGTCTTCGTGGAATGCCATGACTTTGTTTTTTTGTGTAAGTATTTAATTTTACTTTGCTCTGTTGTTTTATATCTATAACTCTTTTGGCAAAGTGATCACATTATTGTATATTATTTGGAATTGTAAAGAATTGTTTTGTCCTGTATTTATCTTAACTTTAGGAATAGTATTGCTCTGTTTTCTCTTGAAATGATAAATTTTATTCTTATTTTTTACTCCAAGTAGAAGTTGTTTATTGTTCCTTTTATTGACGAGTGTGACTCCCACACTCAGGGGCCGCACTTTTCGTTACAAGCTCGGATAACAAAACCTAAAATTTCAATTGCAGCTATTGCATGATTATTCCTAAGGTTCCGAAAGGCTCCTTTTTACCAGACTGTTGGCTAATGATATGAGATACCATGCTGAATCATGGTAGGATTAGAATATAGACTTCTGGGTGGCCAAAGAATCAAGTTCATCCTGTCCCTGCTCCAGCTTCTATGGCGGCTGATCTTAAAAGTAGTATTAGTGAGGGGGGCAGTAACCAGAAACTTAGGTTATTTATACGTGGAAATGCTATGTCTGGGGCCTCTAATATTAATGGTAGTAGTCAGTTATCAAATCCTCTTATTCTGGTAGGTATTACTGTGAAGAAAATAATAATAAAGGCATGAGCAGTAACAACTACGTTATATGTTTGGTCATCTCCAATCAATCTTCCTGGATGGCTTAATTCAAGCCGAATTAATAATCTTAGTCCGGTCCCTAGTATTGAAGATCAAGCTCCGAAAATTAAATATATAGTTCCAATATCTTTATGATTTGTGGAAAATAATCATCGTTTTTTAAATGTTTTCCCTTTTAAATGTTTAAATAATGTTACCCCTACAAAATTAAAATTTTCAAAATTTACCCCTTCACCGCCAGGGACGCGAAATGTTTTATTCTGAATTAGGGGACATTAAAACCAAATAATCAATATTCATTTTCCCCCAATCTGTTCCCTTTGAGTCATTATTTGGACCTAAAGACGGGACACCAATTATGAAACACCCTGTATATAAGTAATTACATATATGAAGCTGTTATTGAAAGTTTGACTCTGGCTTGAGTTACGGTTGTGAAGTGGAAGTGCATGTCGGATTTTTGAATGATTAGCTTGTTACAGTGCTCAGTCTTAAGGTGTCACGGGGGTGTGATTTTGGTAAACTTAGGACGGTCTTATGTTGTGCCAGCAGCCGCGGCTATACTTCATGTTCAAATCAAAATATTTAAAGGGTAGTTAGTTTAGTTAGAGAACGGCTTGCTGGTAGTGTTTGGTGAAATATTTAACTACTATTAATTTCTTTTTGAAGCTGCGATACATACATACACAAACATATATACACTGTAACATGCCTTTTCGCGGCTTGAAAAACGAAGACCGTTTTTTTTGCTTATTTTTGGCTCTTTTTGCGGATCGTAAAGTTTTGTTAAATAGTCTAGTAAATCGGCCTACTGGTAAGCCTATTTACGCGACCGTAATCTCTTCCAGCTCTAACCAATGCTCCTATTCGAGGTGTGGTTTTATCTTTGGCAAATCAACTGACGGTCTGTGCTTTTGTGTACTCATTTTTTTTCTTTCCTAATTAATGGAAGGCTCCAATTTGGCTTCGTATTTTTTTTTTTGGAGGTTATTGTGACCCCCTCCTGTGTAACACGAATGAAAGGGTTCACTCGATGCCTTCTGAGGCATTTAGTAAAAAGTCGGTACTGCCTAAACTCCCTATAGAAATGAGTTTAAACACTAAAATATTTAAGTCTGGCCAGACGCAATCTAAACAGGAATATTTGCTTAGAGGCAGTTATCCATGTCGATAAGACTTATATTGAAGGTGTGAAAATAAATTCCCCTTGAAGTCCTTTATACGTTTTTTTTTCGAAGCTAGGTAGTTTGGAAATTTACTTCCGCTCGACAAGGAATTATTCCTGAGCGCACAAAGATTGATTCGTGTTTTTTTTTAATTGCCTAGATAAAAGGTTACAGGATTGAATTTGGATACCAAGAGAAACAATTATTATGGGTTTATTTAGATATAATTCCGAAAAAATATATTTTTTTGTCTTATTTTGTTCACTCGAAATGTGGTTAAAACAATACATAAATGAATTTTCCTAGAAAGAAAAGTATCATTTATTTGCTAAGATTTTCTAGACACTAACAATTACCAAGATTGGGTAGTTTAAATTAACTCATTCTTGGTTGACAATAATTTTCTTCAAATTTTTCTTTTCTCGTGGTCTCAGGCATTTAAAAATTTTTTTTTGAAGATTGTGTTTGTAATTTATCGCGTGGCGTTCGCAATGTCGTGCTACCTCGAGCGTTTCATACGCATGCGTAAAAGAAAAATAATATTTTTGGTTTTTTCAGTTTTTTTTTAGTTAGCAGTTTTTAGTTTTGTTCGGTGGAGACAACAACAGCGGACAAGCTCGTCCGCATTTATTGGTCTTTTTCTTTGGTTGCAGTTAGAATTGGACCGAAACATGTATCGGCCGTATTCTCAATATAGTACGTGAGTCATAGTCGGGGTATGACTTTATTCTTTAAGTTTTGTTGAGATCTATTGCGACCTCAAGGAGATAGTGATCATCTGAGGTTTCAAATTGCCGTCACGCGGACTTGATATGGAATGAAAAGCCAAGCGATATCCATTTTTAGTTAGAGATTTTAGCCACTAACTGACTATGATGGTGTTCGCCATCGTTATGTAACTCATCCGAAGACACAAAAGACATTTGACTTGACGATGTCGCCCCTACAGAGAAACTTGTTTCGCATTCGATGAAGAATCTTTTCGATGAAAAAGTAAGATTTTTTTTCTATTGGTTTATGGAACTCAAAATTTGTCCGACCTGATTTTGATGCCTAATGGAACAACCATCTGCGGAGTCCATTGCCATTTTTCTTTTACCCTCTGGTTCTCCTTTGACTGTCTGCGTGAGTTAAACCTTCTTCACTTTAGGTACTTTAAGAAATAATTAGAATGGCCTTTGAACTTAAACTTTTTTTTTTTAACAAAAAAATAACTTTTGATGTTTGGTACAGCATTTCGTGCTATTTGGACTTTCACTCAACTCAGCGATTTTAAGTTTGACGTATTTTCCCTTTAGTTTTGTGTTCTTTTCTTTATTTTCATGATTTTTTTGATGGAACTTGGAAATTACCTATGTTACTTTTATTCTGACTTTTTTTCATTATTTTATTTCTTTAATCCTTACTTTTAGGAACTTAAATGAATTCTTCCTCGTCGCAGCAGAAAAGTTACCTGTGTGCCCTTTAGTGTTTTCCCTCCCTTTGTTTTTTATTTTTTCCTCCTTTGGTGTAGTGAAATGTTGCTGTGCCCCTGTTGACTTCAGTTTTATTTTTGCGTGACGAGGTAAGTAATCTGTAATTTGTGGAAAATTTGGCAACTTCAGCTTTTGTTTATTTGGTATTTATTTATTTATTTTTTTTTTTCTCTTATCAACTAAACCTTTAATTTTTATATATCAATTTTTTTGGATTTGCTGGATATTCCCAATCTCTCTCTCTCGCATTCAGCGGCCTTAGTTCATCAGCGAGCTTTTCACCAACTGCCTTCAGCCTGATTCCCATCGACCTTCTTTGGACTGAGTGGAGTTGTGCCTTTTCCCCAGTCACGTGGTTTATTCGACTTTAGTTCTTTCTTTTATGTTAATCATCCATCACTCAAGTGCCCTTATTTCTTTAATATTTATCTATTGTATTTTTTTTTTTAGTTCCAAGCGTTTGTTCGATGTGTTTTTTTTTGTTGTTTTTTTTTGAACTATTTATTCGCCTATCCAGCTTAGAGAAATCCTTCGTTCTGGACTTTCTTCGGCTGATCAAGACTTATCGGCGTTGTTCCACTCCTTTAGCACTACAAATTCGCTCATCGTTGGGATCTTCACAATTTTATCTTCGGAAAAAGGGAACTCGTCAGAAGAAGTCCAATAACGTCTGACTAATCAACTATGTATTCTTTGTTTGATTATACTTTTTTTTCATCTCTAAAAAAGTAATTGAGGAAAAATAAAAAGCAACAAAGCCCCTTGGAATTAATTTTTCTTTATTGAATTTAACCACAGATTTCATTTTAATTTATTAAAGATTTAAAAAAGGAATTGAAAACTTAATTAAACTAATTTTTGTTCCTTCATGGTGGTCAACAACAGATTTTTAATCCTTGCATTTCATAATTTAGTCAACTTAATATTAATTAAAGTAATTCCTCGCCTTGGCTGGGAGCAAGTCATGTAATTTTGGGGTTTAGAGGACTAGTAAAAGATTTCGGGTTTCTGTAGCTGTGCGTGTCACTGAAATGGCACGTTACAACACATATATATAAAATTTGATCGAATTCCAACAAGAAGTTTCCGAGTTACTCATTCAACATCATAACACGTGCTCATTTGTGAGTACTAACTAGCAGTTGTTACAATTTTGACTGTGTAACTCAGAAACTTCTCGTTGGAATTCAATCAAATTTTAACGGTATACACAGCCTTATGTACCCTGTTATTCCCCCAAGTTTCATTATTCTAGGCTTTACAGAACCTGAGTTATTAACTTGTTGATCTTGGTGGCAGCATTTTTATTTCTGTTCATATCTCAGTTATCGTTCAAATTCGGACCCATGTTCATATGAACTTTTTTGCTTAGAATCACCCATAGTAACTCCCCTAGAAGTTTGTACAATGAATTCTGAGACAGCCTGTATATACACACACATATACATAGACACATGTACTTATATACACTTAAACAATAAACTAATGATGATAAAAGAGTGAAAATATAAAAATATTGAATATAAAAAGTTTTTGAAAAATTAAACGTAAAAAACAGTCAAATAGTAAACCAATTTAAATAATATAACAAATTACACAAGGTGACAATAGCGAAATTAGTCAGGAAATATTTTTACAGTATGCCAATGAAGAGGAATATTAAATGAGTTGATTTTTTTAAAAGTTCATGGATAATGTCCAATATGGGGTTTATGTCAAAATTCAGTTGATTGTTGAGTAATAATTGTGGGGATCGGGATCTGAGGCAATCAAGTCAAAGTGGGGAGGCAAGGTATCCAAAGGGGTCAGACTTCTGCACGACAACGTGCCATCACATTCCGCACATGAGACCATGCGCACATCATACCGCACATCATTCTCTTGTAAGTTGATTTTCTTTGGGTTTTCTGAAACATTCATAATTTCATCGA
Source organism: Rhysida immarginata (assembly GCA_023313115.1). Lineage (NCBI taxonomy): Eukaryota > Metazoa > Arthropoda > Chilopoda > Scolopendromorpha > Scolopendridae > Rhysida > Rhysida immarginata. The sequence continues at coordinate 113,430 of JAHWFO010041447.1, read as the reverse complement.
TTGTGCCAAAACTGTCTATTCTGCATAATGTGCTGGGCAAAGGCTGATTTATCATCCCCGTTAATCAAAGACCTTCAATATTCCTTGTCTTGTCATGAAGGTACGTTTTGTCATTCCGATATACCAGCACTGGCAATCCTTGAGGTGAGTTTGTATACACCACTAGTATCTTAATTTTGTTTATTGTTTATGCGAGAGTTTAAGTGTCTTCCGCAATTGTTCCTGGTGGTGAGCGCAATGTTCAAACCAAGGTGTCGAAATATGTTAAGTCACCTTATAAATCTCTGGGCCTGTGAAGGTGAACACCACGTACTGATGCTTTTCATCAGGGCCGTTTTTTTTTCTCTAGTTGGGAGAATAGATGAATCTTCTGGCTTGCTGGTAAGCTGAGGAAACTGGTTACATTTTGCTATGTGATGGATTGTGTGCATTTCATCATCTTTGCTGAGACTCTCTATCTGATAAGTTAAGGCTCGTCTAAAGTGGTATCTGAGTGCTGCGGTCTTTTGATGAACTGGGTGGTTTGAAGAGTAACCCAATACATTATTCGTGATAACCGGCTTTCTGTAAATGTTGAAGGAGTAGCATTTGTGTTTAAAATCCTTTATAACTTTGAAATCCATGAAATTTATGGAGTTCTTGTTTTCATCTTCCTTGGTGAATTTCATGCTCAGGTGTAAACTGTTGAACGTTTTATGTATATCATCTGCATTAGTTTTGGTTATATTGTAAAGAATGAGTGTGTCATCGACATATCGGGAGCAGCAGATAATTAGGCCAGATTGTATCATATTGTTGACATACACTACATGATCATACCTTTGCTCTACCGTAAAGCCGCAAAAAGCTTCATTCAGTAATGTGTAGGACCACCCTGAGCTGCTATCACTGCCTCCACCCTACATGGCATACTGTCCACAAGTTTTTGATATGTGTCCACAGGTTAGGTTAGGTTTGGTCGAGGAGTGTCGTGGAGTTCCTGGACAGATGTAGGCGAACCATCCTGGATCTCACACGTCGTTCCAATTCATCCCAAATATGTTCAATGGGGTTGAATTCAGGAGTCTGGGCGGCCCAATCCAGTTCTTCAACCCGCATCTCGTCAAACCAGTCGGATATGGATCTTGCTTTGTGGCAAGGCGCATTGTCTTGCTGGAAGAGGAATGGCCCGTCACCGGAGTGTTCCTACAGCGCTGGAAGTGCCCCGTTATCCAGAATGGTCCTGTAGCCATGACCATTGAGGTTTCCGTCCACCTTGATGAGCGGGCCCAGTCCAGTCCAGGAGAAACACCCCAGGTGTTTGCAGGGGTGTCCCAACTCCTTTGATCATGTAGTGTACTTTTCTTCAAGGTACTGGAGGAAGAATTCAGATATTGTGGCAGTGATAGGTGAGACCATGAGAACGCCATGTGAGAGAGAGAAGAACTTCCCATCAAATGTGAAATAATTTTGTTTGCTAATTACACGTAATGCATTTATGGTGTCAGTTCGTTCATCCTGGGGGATATCACGTTTAATTAGTCTCATTTCAATGATGGAGATGGATTCAAGAAAAGGGGCGTTAGTATATAAATTCTCTATGTCAAGTGACATGATCCGGATATCATCAGAGAACTCATGGCTTCGTATGGTCTCCATAGTCTCTAGGCTGTTTTTTTACCACATAGGTATCAACCAGTGGGCACCTACGCTTCCAAGCAGCATTGCCAGCGGAAGTATTGCCGGAAATAAGTTTTTTCACTCAGGTCTGGTTTTTTTCTACTGAGCGACCTCTTCAGCCAAAACCTTGAATATTGCGTTATAGGAAGAGGAGGGGGAGAACCTCAAACCGAAACAAAATAGTTTAAAAAAGAAAAAAAGAAATGTATCTTATACAAATGTAATATAAAGGTGAAAACTTCAAGAGAATGACTTCAAGGTTAGCAGAGAGCACAGTTCAGTTTAAAAAGACAATGTGTACTTTTTACTTCATGTACACAATTAATTTTTATATTATTAATTTTTTGTTCATGTATATACATTTTTTTAAAGGCGTTTCATTTATTTTCTGGTTTGATATATTATACTGTAGTTTATGCATTCAATACATTTAATTATAATTATTTCCTTTAGAATAACCAACATTTATATATTTACATTTAATATATTTCATGTTTTTACGTTCAAATAGACGATGTTTATACAGTGGATTCTCGTTTATACGAACTCGGTTTTTACGAAATTCTGGATTTTACGAAGTAATTCTGAAGTCCCGGCCCCAAATTTGTAATTTTCTTGTAAAAAACTAATTTTTACGAAGCTATCAACAGTAATTAATAGTAAAATTTTCATTAATTAAACCAATCATTTTAAGCTTTTTTGTTAAGCAAATGATACTTATCTCTAACTGGTCATGTAGCAAACGAATCATTTTGCTTCCATTACTTAAGCATGTGTTTACGCTGTGTTATGAGACAGTTTCGATATTAGAAAATCGATTTGTAAGCTGGTTTCACTTTCGATATCGGAGATGTCGAAAATAGTATGGTTGAGTCAGTTGATTGCGAAAGTCATCTTTAAAATGATACTGATTTCGAAAAATTCTTAGCAATGGAAAACTTAAAAAGTAGGTTGAAATTCAATAGTAAGTATTCCGCGTTTGTTGGTAGTGGTAACTTCGTCTATAATTCGTCTGTGATTTAAGATGGCGGCGTCAAAGCCAAGATTGATGATAATGACGACAAAGAAGCTCAAGAGGAAGCCATAACAACATTGGTGGACATGAAAAACTCTTTAAATACACAGCAAAAACATTTATACTCTATCAAAAATCTCCCAGATAAAATTTTCTCAAATTTTTACGAAGTTCTGGTCTAATTTTTACGAAAATTATTTTCTCTGGTTTGGTTTTTATGAAGTTGGGATTTTACGAAGGTCCCCAGAGATTCGTAAAAATGAGAATCCACTTATATATATTTATAAACATTCATTTTTTTATATACATTTATACACGTTTATTTTTACATTTTTATACATATGAATGGTTTTCTAAAGTGACTTTCCGAACTTGGGTTTATTTCTGGGTTTTTTTTTTCCCATCTGGATTTTTTCCATCCAGGTTTATTTCTGGGTTTTTATTTTCTCAGCAGATGTCGCTGGGATAGGGAAAAGAAACCTAGATCTGGGTGGAAAAATCCAGGTCTGGCATCACTGCTTCCAAGATGTGGGCACCAGTGTATGTGTGTGTATGTGTGTGTGTGTGTGTGCATATATTTTTTTATCTTAACTTTATCTTAAATTTTTAAAATTTGTTTCGTCAGTTTATTTCCTCGCCCTCCCCCCACCCCCCTTGCCTTCCGTCATTGAGTTTTTCCCCCCTCTCGTCTTAGCTATTAGCTGTTATCCTCTCCTCTTTAGCTATTCCCCCTCCCTTATTTAGCTATTTAACTTATAGAAATGCAGGCCTTTGTACATAATGGTTTGAATTATTTTTCTCTTTTTTTAAATATTACAAGTCAAAAATTAATTTTTTTTTTATTCATTGTATAATATTTCATCATTTTCCCATTTTATTATTGTAACCCCTTCCACGATAATGTAAAAGGTTATGTGATCTTCACTCACCAGTCAGAATGCAGGATACTCCGCTTCTGATTGGTGGGCTTAGTCATCTTTGTTGTTCTGTTAGTGCCCTTCATCCTAGTTTTTGTATACCTTTGCCCGTGATAATGATGTAACATTGAAACGCATCAGGTCTAATAAAAGAGTATACCGTGTTGCTTTATCCAGTCCTAAAACCTTTATTTAATTAAGTTTTTGTTGCTTGAAAAATAACTGGAAAGTTCTAGATATGTTGACTGAGGGAAAAAGTAATGCTTTTGTCGGCCGAATGTTTGGAGTGAACGAAGCCACGGTTTGCAAGATAAAGAAAAACAAAGAGGCCATCATGATAAAAATAAATAACAGTTGCCTTTAACTTGGAGTCTACTGGCAACTTGCTTGAATTCCCTAACTTTCGTTTTCTCATAAGGGGTCGTCCACAAATTACGTCATCCTTTTTCCAAATAATTTTATACCCCCCCCCCCCCCCCGCCCCGTGTCGGCACGTCATATTTTTGTAAACCCTCTCTCCCCCCTCGGTCATATGTCATCCTGTCACGAAAAGTGACAATTAAATTCTATTAACCAAGATGTATCGAGGTAATACGAGGGTGAGTCAAATGAAAACCGCAAAATTGTAATTAAAATTCCAAATTTCGCCCCACAGTGTTGTAATTCTGCAGATCCATTAAAAATGAGTTGTAGAAATATCCGGTAGGTGACAGGAAAGGAGAGACAAGGAAACAACGTCACAGCAGCATTTAAAGATGGCCGCCCCACTTCAAACATGTACCAAAGAAGAACAGCCTTCAGTTATCTGATTTTTGAGTAGTAAAGGTGTGAAACCCATTGAAATGATGTGGTGGGCTGAACCATGACTAATGTCTAACAATTCTGCAATTTCATCAATCGTTACTTGGAGATTTTCCATACTAAGGCTTCAACTATTGCAATATTCTCTGGCGTCACAACTCGTTGTCCCTGACTCAGGCGAGGGATGTCTGATACTGCTGTCGCACCATTTGTGAACATCACACTCCTTTCATAAACTTGCCGCTGTGACAAACATGCATCACCATTCATAAACTTTTTTGATGCATGTTTGAAGTGGGGCGGCCATCTTAAACTGCTGCTGTGACAATGTTTGCTTGTGTCTACTTTCCTGCCACCTACCAGATATTTCTACAACTCATTTTTAACGGATCTGCAGAATAACAAAAATGTGGGGCAAAATTTGGAATTTTAATTACAATTACGCGCTTTTCATTTGACTCGCCCTTGTAAATAAAAATAATGCCACTATAAAAGGAAAACACTCCATTTATTGAAATACTTATTTATTTATTTATTTATTTATTTATTTATTTATTTATTTATTTATTTATTTATTTAGTTATTTGCACCCCAAGAGGCCCAGTATGGTCATAGACCGACAAGTGGGGCCCCTGGAGCACAAAAAAACAATCAAATAAAAATAGCAATACATTAATAAAACATCATTAAATACATCAAAAGCGACAAAGTAAAAAAAAATAAAGACAAACAAACAAAAGCAATAAATATATCAACCAAACACGAAAAAAAAAGAAAGAAACCAAAGTCGAATAACGGGGATAATGGATATAACATAGCATTTTAATAACTTATAGAACCTTTGAAAGGAAGATTCCGCACACAAACTGGAAGGTAACCAGGACCAACACTTGATACCCGCATAAGAAAGACATCTTCTACGATAATTATGCTTCGTTAATGGAAGATTTAGGCCCTCTGCACACGAAGCGACTAAAAAGAAACCAGTTGTAAACTTAAATTGTCAATCAGTCGCTAAATAGTTGCCGCCCATTGATTTCAATTAGCAGCCGCACACGGCGCTACTAGTTGGTAACCAGTTTGCAACACATTGGTGATAAGTCATTGGCAACTCGACATGCAGAGTTGCTCGGCAATTTATTTCTAGAGTTGCTTTGTAAACGGCCACATGAAACGGCGAAAATGGTAGAATAATCCTTCCATTTAATCTAGAATCCTTGAATTTAGAATAGACAACTCTTGCAGCAACAAATGCTGCATTTTATATTTATTTCAATGTAGGAGTGAACCCGATTCCTCCTCTACTTCTGCCAGTTTTTCCTTTTTCTATTTTAATAATAAAGGATAATATCTTCATCACTTGAATCACTAGACATCTTTAACACGATAATAACAATAGCTTTAATCACAATAATGAAATTATAATTTTAATCATTGTGATAATCGATAAGTGAGTTTGCATGTGTTCCGAGGGAAAACGATAGTCAGCGAGTTGAGTCAACTTTCAGTTGCGTTGTGTGTGATTCATAGTTGGTAACTGGTTGGCGATTTGAGTTGGTTTCTTTTTAGTCGCTTTGTGTGCGGAGGGCCTTATTGCTAAAGAAGAACTGGTATTGCGATGAATATCTTTATTGGTGACCAAAAGAATTGGGGTAGAAACTGACAAGGATGAGTGAACCACTTTATACATAAAAGCACATGTACAGATAAAATACAACTAACACAGTCAGTAAGAGCAATTCAGTAGAATATGATCTTACGGAAACAGATTTCGAGAGCTCAAAAAGTCCGAAGAAACTATTTTTTGCAATCTAAAAATTCGTGTAAGATTCCAAGAAGTAGATGAACCCCAGAATATTATACTGAAACAAGGAGGAGAATGGATCCACGCGTAGTACAAAAATAATAAAATTTTGGAGGGCAGAAAATGTAATCTAGTGATGATACCTTGTTTTCTATTTAAGTTAGATAATAACATATCAATATGTGCATCCCAGGAAAGATCGTGGGGAGATTACAATTCCCAAATACCTGTAAGCATTGACTGTTGTTAGAAGCTTGTTATCATAAAATACTGATAATGTAATAGCAATGTCGTGCTTATTGCGCTGGTAAAATACCATGGCCTTGGTTTTCTCAGCATTAACCCGAAGCATGTTTTTATCGGACCAAATTTTCAATTTAACTAAAACGTCATTAAGCGAAATAACTATTGAGTAATGTCTTGAATAGCTGCAATAAGTGTAACATCATCAGCGTATAAAATTATCTTAAGTGAAGTTGAAAGTAGTAAAGAAGTCGGTAGGTCATTAATAAAGAGGCAAAAAAGAAGAGGTGAAAGAATAGAGCCCTGGAGTACACCAAGATTCTGCGTAATCATTGAAGAAGAAATACGAGCGGTTAGTAAGAAAGTCCTTTAGCCACAAAAGTGGGGTTCCTCGTATACTGTACTGGTGCGATAATTTATATATGAGACGACCTACTGTACCGTATCAAAGGCTTTTGCAAAATCAACAAAAACCGCCGCCACCAAGCTACCGGAAGCCATCTCAAATGAAGTGTATTCCAAAAGCTCGTAGCAGGCGGTTTCTACATTTTTCTCAGGAATGAACCCATGTTGGCATGATGAGATCAGATTACACTCATAGATGAACTGTGATAACCGCATATGAAAAAGTTTTTCATAGACTTTAGCTAAAGTAGATAGACTCGAAATAGGTCGGTAATTTACAAAAGATGATTGATCACCATTTTTATAGGCAGGTGTAACTCTTGCAAGTTTTAAAGAGGTTGGAAAAACTCCAGTTGATACCAAATAGTTAAAAGGAAAAGCAAACCGAAATGGTAAAGAGTGACGAAGGCAGATTATAACAGTAGGTGGAAAACCTAGGGGATCCAAACTCAATGAAGGTTTAAGATCACGCAAGACTATACTTACTTCTTCAGGGCTTGTAGGAGCCAAAAAAAAACTTTGAAAGGAGTTACCTAAAGAAGTATCAAAATCATTGTCTAACGGGTCACAAGAGTGATGGCAAGGCAATAAAGTTCGAAGAAAATTTGTTAAAGATGAACTAGTAATTTGAGACTGTCAGATGAAGGGGGTCAGAAAAGGACTAGAACCATAGGACGAATCGTTAAGCACATTCCATTTATCTTTTCTAGATTGAAGTTGAATAAACAGTCTGTCGAAGTAATCAGACTTGGCCAACCTAATCTTATTTCTTACAGTGTTCAACCATATCTTGAAACGTCTGATATTAGCCTTGGTAGGGGCTCGACAAGACTGGAGATATACGGTAACTTATTTTTCAAATTTATGTCTGTTAAGAAGCTTGGAGTAATCCAAGGTTTCCTAATTGACTTACTGGTATTTAACTTATTTAATGGCAGAACAGATCGATAAGGGAGATACCTATCAAACCTATATCTGACATGTCTCAGAAACGAATCAAAAGTCAAATTAATATCATGTTCAAATGTAAGCATCTTTAATACATGATGAGGTAGCCCACCATCTCCTAATCTTTAATTTTTACAGACGTATTTTTAGGTTGTTTCAGGGACGAACATGTCAGAAATATCATATTCGTCAACCACACAAAAATCATCATCTTCAATAGATGAAGTTTATCTCTCCTTGTCTGCAGATAATATTATCTATGACTGCAAGTGTTGTGGTAGGAGCATTCATATTAGAGATCTTACCGTGAACTACTTTGTGTAATTTCATGTGTTTGACAGAAGGGAAATAAAGACCATAGATTTGGCAAACACGTTTGTGCAAGTTTTCTGCACACTTGGACAATATACATCATATGGCAGTATTCTCTGGGGGAAATAGTGCCCATATGGGCGCATTTAGCATTATATATTAATTAGCATGAGATTATAAATTCCTCACATTTTAAATCTTGTAACTTTTAATTGAAGATGGTTTAAAACCGAAACACGTATTAAAAATAAAAATCAAGTTTGTGCAAATTTGAACCAGATATCGCTGTTCTTAATTCATTGTGCAACATGGAACAATTCAATCTAAATAAAACCACGGATAAAAGATATCTCTTTCATTTGTGTAAAACCGTCTTGTCTAGTCATGTCATTAATTCCCTGCACTTCCCTGTGAAATTGGAGTGGTTATGTTTCAAAATATTCCTCAAGTCAATAATAAATTGACATTTATTTATGTATTTAAAGTACCGGTAGTTTAAATTGATTAGTGATTACCGTCATTTTGGACAGAACCCCCAACCCCCCCTCGTCATTCTCCGTCAGCATTCCGCGATGCCCCCCTCCCCCCTTGGATGGATGACGTAATTTGTGGACGACACCTAAGGCTTTGGTCCCGTTATCCGCGAATTCAGTATATGGGAATTAAATTCTCGTGCATAACGAGGGATTACTAAATTTTCTTAAATATTTATGTTAAATATGTATATGTTCATACAAAATTAGGTACACAGATGTAGGAAGGGTTGGAAAGCTGGTTTATTCAAAATAATTGCCGTTAGCTGCAATGATTGCTTCAGTGTGAGATAGGAAGCATTGACATGCCCGAATTAAATAGTCCTTTTGGAATTTCACCATTACCCTGCCAACGTCAGCCTTGACGGAACCAATGATATTGTGGGAATATCGATTAGCTTCTTGTTCAACAACGCAAGCTTCATGTAATAGTCAGGATATTGGGATCTAGCGTGTTAGGTGGCTGCAAATTCTTAGATGTGATCATGCAGATGGGTCGCCATCCACTCTTGTGTTGTCACAGTTTTATGTGCAGGTGCAGAGTCCTGATGGAAGATATATGGCCTGACGTTGCGAACTCTGTCTATCCAGGACTTCACAACTGTTTACAGCACTGCATTGTTGCTAGCAGCATTCACTCGAAGAACCTGTGGAAAGAAGTGGGGTGGCATGACATGTCCTTCACTATTCACCACTCTTAAAACCATCACAGTTGCGGGAAACTTTGTGTGCATAATACGTGGGAGATCCGAGCGATCTGCACATTTCCTTTTGGTCCTAGTCAAAATTTTTTCAGCAGAAAAGCCGAGCATGCCAGGTTCCTCCAGATGTTTGACCTTATTTAATAAATGCTTTGCTCGAAGCAGTCATTGTTTTTGTTTTCACCAACATGAACTATCCTTTCCTCAGAACATAAGGCTTACAATGTACATCCTCATGCATCACAGTGCGGATTGTGCGCTCGGAAACCTGGAGATTACCCAAAATGACTCTGATGGACATTCCTGGGTTCGGATTGATAATGTTTTGCACCTATTGTATAAATTGTGGTATGCTCATACAGTTTGAACATTGTTTATACAGTTTGAATTTACAGGAACTACATGAACATGTATCTCACATATTCCCATCAGATTGAAATGCTATTGATGCTCATCTAAAGCTACTATTGATGCTTGCAAAATAAGAAAATGCTAAATTTTGTTTCTTTCAAAATAAACCGAGAAAACGAAAAAATTTGAGCACATACAGCCATACAAAGACTCCGTTGTTAAAGAGATATGTATGTGTGATATTGCACTCTCAACTTCTCTCTAAACTACTCAACAATACGCACAAATCCACTTCACCTGAAAGCAACGCTATCGCTTCCAAGGTATGCTTGCGTGCAAAAAAGTGCTCGTACAACTACATGTCCCTTGTTAGCTACAGACGACACATCTCTGCCTGAGGATTCCAACTGCTTCCGAACATCATTCAAAAATGTTGCAATTTCAACATCGTTGTGCTGTGCGTGTAGTGCATGACGTGTCTTATCATTTCTTGCGATAGCTGGCAGTATGTTGTTGATGCTCTGAAAGAGGAAAGTATAGATATTAGTGTACAAATTACTGCAGTCGCTCAGTCATATTTCCTCAAATATCCTATGCACCCTGTAAACAATCAAAACACATAAAAACCGAAAGAAAACTTCTTAAATATGTAAGGTTCATGTGTCATTATCATTTCAAAATACTCTGTTGTCAAGCTTCTCTTCTTTTGTCAAGAATCCAGTAAAGAAATGAAAAGCTCTGATCAACATTGACAGATGTCAGTGGTGCATATTTTAAGTTTGCAATCCTATGTGGATATATATATGGATCCACCAGCATGTTACTTCCATTTCCACCGTTTATTAAAATATTTTAGAACGTGTTGCATTAATGCCCCGTAAACATTGGACTGGCAAGGCGGCAAAGCGTCTTTATCTGCCTCCCCCCTCCTGCCTCTTCTGCTGCCCGTGCGAGTTGTTCCCACTGGACCGGCACGAGAGAAGCGGCAAGGGAAGAGAAATTATATAATGACGGCGTCGTTTCGATCTTAAGTTATTGCAGTAAAACTGGACGAAGTTCACGGTTCACAGAAATTTGTAGTATCCGAAATTTGCTATATCTGAAACAATTCGGAATTTGTTATTTTACTGTTGAAAGGCCAATTGGCACGGTTGAGAATTCCGAATTGTTTCATTTATTTTTTTTTTATATCAGAGTTCATTATAAAGAAGTTCAACTGTGTTATATGTCGCTGAGAAAGCATAATTAAAACATAACAAAACAGAATATACAAATAAACTCTAGTTTTCTTTATATTTGTTCAGTGTGCATATTTTCTCGTATTTATAAAAAGTCTTCAAGATTATTTTTAAATTTGATTGTCGCCAACATCGATCGGCAGTATTTTCAATCGAAGCGATCGAAAACCAAATTCGTGATCACGTTTCTGTTCTAAAACTTGCTAATTTCCAACTGAATTATCTAATTAAAATTTAACCAAACGTATCTATTTAACGATGTAAAAAGCTGAAGGACAATAGCAATTTATAATTTCATACTTACAAAATAAAGTGCATTCTCTTTAGTCTATTTCACTATAAAATTGTGATCCGCCATCATTCTTTTGATCATGTGCTCCAGTAGTCGAACGTGATTGGATGAGCCTGCAACCGGCAAAAGCGGCAACCGGCAAAAGTTGAACAAATTTCAACTTTGCCGCCTGGCTTATTTGCCGGCCGCGGCACTTGACTTGACCTATTTCTAGTTGGCCTTGGACGTAGTGGGCATGCGTCAACAGTTGCCGCTTCACCGTCTTGCCGGCTCAATGTGAACCGAGCATCACTCCTGGATTTTGTTCAAGAGGGTTTCGAGTTTCACAGAATTTTCCAACAATGCTCTTGCCACAGGACAATGATGCTTTCATTTCATCAAGCTTGAGCAAGCATCAGTTATTTGTTCAAACCTGGCAGGTTGGCAGATTTTTAACATACACTGTCAAATACACGGTTTTTACTGTGTCAAAAACTCCTTTTGTCAAAAACCCTGAGATAAAATAAATGTTAAAATTAAAGAAATTTCGATGTTCCATCTGTCCGGTTACGTCAACTCACAGAACATGCGCCGCTGGTCTTCGTCAATCCGCATGTGTCCATGGAGTCTTCACTGCATCCACAAAGAATTGGAGTGTAGTGTGCTGTTTTCGCCTGCCGCATCATCCCTGTGTTCTTCAATGAAACTGTGAATAGTGATCGTTATGTGCACAACATCTTCAAAGTGTTTGCCGCACAACTTACTGATGACGAGCATGCCAATGCTTACTTTCAGCAAGATGGTGCAATAGCCCATTCTGCACACGTAACACTTGCCCATATCCAGGAAGTATTCCCACCTAAACATGTGATCAGTCGAGGAACAGAACATAACTGGCCATTACGGTCGCCAGACCTACCAATCTGCGATTTCTTCCTCTGGGGTGCACTGAAAGGTGTGGTCTACCACAACAGTCCACGCATAGTCGCCAACCTTCAACAAAACGTCCAGGCAGCCATTCAGGCCATTCCAACGGAAACCCTTGCTCGTGCCTTCAGGAACATATGGACACGCCTTCACACGTGCCTCAAGGTTAATGGAGGACATTTCCAGCACCTATTTTAGGTTATTTGCACTGATCTTTGGTCATTGTTATCTCTTTTCATGCTCATTTTAACACGTTGTTCACCGGGCCACTTTTAAAAATTCCTCTTGTATATAAGATATTGTATTTTTATACATTATTTTTTCCCGTCATGGATGAGAATACAATTTCTTTGCCAATACATTATTTTTTTAAACACAAACCCAGAAGATACTGTATTTCATTTCGAAAGATTGGTAGCTATTCCCTATGAAATACCATAATAGATGTACACTGGTGGCCAAAAGTTTGGACCAACCAGCAATGTCAAGAAAAACTGAATTTATACGAAAACTGTTTTACACCTCCAACTCTAAGTAAATATGAAACAATATTCAGGGAAGAAACAAATTTATTTCTGCGTTGTTGGTTTCTTATTACCTAAAATCAAAATAAGACTGGCCAAAAGTTTGGACCACATTTGTATAACATAAAGGGAAAAAAGTATTACATCATTAACTAATGAATTATTTTGATATTTGAGATCATTTTGACTCTACAATATTTGACAAACGACCTGAAATAGAATTAAATAAGCTTTTAATAACATTTGGCTTAACAGCTTTCTGAATGGTTGCTATTAGTTGTTCTCGAGATTTGTACTGAGTGTTTTGGTAATTTTTTTGTTCCATGAGATTCCACACATTCTCAATAATATTGAGATATCGATTTCGAGCAGTCCAAGCTAAGTGGAAATATTGTTGCTCTCAAAATAGGCTTTCACAACTCGTGCAGTATAGATTGCAGGACTGTCCTGCTGCTAAATCCATGGTTTTTGCTTAAACTAGACTTTACACAAACTGGATGAACACATTGTGAAGATCATCTTTACATTGAGCTGTTGTGCAATGTCATCTGTAATGTGAATCTTCAACTTTCCGTTGCTTCCAATGGCACCCAGAATCATCACTCCACCCATTTCCCGCCTAATTCGCAGTGGAACAAGCGTTTCTTTATCACGATGTTCTTCATAAGAAGCTATATTATCAGGACCATCCAAACTGATTCGTTTTTCCATCTAAACACAACCAATTGTAAGTCTTGTGTTTTCACGCAGATGTGTCTTAGCAAACTCCAGTCTCTCCTGCATGTGTTTCTTTGTTAGTGGCATCTTTTTGGGTATAATTTTGTGACCTCCCTCCCCAAAGGTGCACCACCCCCACTACACCTACCACAAATTCTTTTGCATGGAGTTGTGAAGTCAAAGGTTCGAGACCAAACATTAGGGAACAAACCTGAAACTGTGATAGATGTTTGCTATTTCAACTCCTTTATTCAACATACTTTTGCCAAATCAATACACGGTACTATTTTGCATATTTAAACTTAATTGAACAAATTTTCAGGGGCCCCTTCATACATTAATACTAACAGTAGAGACGATGATCAACAAGTTGCCTTCTCACATGTGGGCACCCATGGCGTGTGCGAATGACTCATGTTTGCAACAACAGAGCAGCAATGTTACGCATGGGACAAAAAATTTGGGTCCCCGAATATAGTGGCTCAAGAGCGCCACGCCCCCGAAATAGGCAGTAAACATACGTCCTCACACGCACTGCACCTCCTTTATGGGCGAGTAAGGGGGGAGGTGCTGTAACCCCTCTTGGCTGGCGCAGCACCCTTCCTGCAAGCCTACTCAGGTGAGGGGATGATCTCCACGTTCGTGCTCCGGCGTATACAAGCTGCCGAGCAGAAACAAGAGATGGCCTTTCCACTCACCCAAAATCCTTAAATCCCTCCGCGTTGCTACCCTGTGCAACTGGTTCCCACTTTAGCCATGGTGCTTACAAGCTCAGAAGCTCTTAGTATTATTAAGTTTACAAGAGACATTCTATCATACTAATACACATGACATTTGTACGATGCGACCTTACAGTTTCAGAGTGTTCTCGTTTTCCTATGCGGCACCCAGGTAATTTCAAATGTGAGTTCTGCACTAAAGCGGAGCCGACGCCGGGAGGTTCGGCGGCACGCTGAAGATAAAACTACTCACTACGCTACCTACGTATACCGGCGGGATAAACAAAATTGTCACTCACCACAAGTACGACGACATCAATAATTACGGGCGTTCGGCCCATCCAGACATAGTTGTAACGATCACCCGTGACTGGAGCGCTTCCCTTAGAAGGAGTAGGATTGCCATGGTTCATCTTAGAAGACATACGGTACGACGTTCCATTCACTATCTCCCATGACTCGTGAACAAACAGCCAACGACACAAAACATTTTCCAAAAGTCAAAAACAAAGTAGCAATTAATTCTTATAGTCTATAGAATTCTAATAATACAGGATAACATTAGATCAAATACCATACTTTGTTAGGCGGTAAACTATTTTCCATAAAATGTACACGGAAGGCCTTCGTCCGTACGCCATCACGTTTCGAGGCCAAAAAAAAACATTTCACTCAAAAGAAAAGAAACTCTTATTATTTTTTTAAAACAAAACAAAACATATACAAAACTCTACGAAACAATACACTTACAACGACAATACGACAACAATTCAAAATTCACTCTCATACGCTTTTTCCACAATCCATCGCAACAACCGCTCATAACGACAACAAACACATTACATAACAATATACTCGCTCCACAGAACGCTCAACAAAAGACAACTTTCTAACATAAAACGCACCATTTAACAATTACTAACACAAAATAACATCCAAGCATACCATTGACGCTTCTGTACCCGTAAATCGCACTACTCCACCCACTGCTCCAGAAAACGCACAATGACCCGTAAAACAAAACCTACACCCCCCCTTCCCGTCGGACGCAATAACTAACTTCCATTGGAACGTTACAATTTCATAGGCAAAATCAGATTTCAATTAAAACAGTTTGACATCACTCATTATGCCTACCTATCCCTGTTGCTAAGAAATAGTAAATGGCATCGTCCAACGTGATTCGAACTCTACTTCTTGCCTGGAGTGATTAATATCACTGATTTAATGTAATGCTAGGAAGCCGAACATCGTTCACCTAAGTGAAAATGCTTTTGGAATGAACTGTACATGTACTTAAAACTAAAATTAAAATAAACAAACACATGGTAGTATCTTTCCGTATTGATGATAGGCAATCAATCATCCGTCAAGTGATGCCTTCCCGTCTCATTGCCGTACAGTATGGGTCCCGACCGAGTTGAATGCGATGATTGTCGAGTTGCATGCAGAGATTTCCGGGTTTATATATGCTACACTGACCAACCAATGAAACGTGAGCTTAGCTTAATTAGCCTATTGGCTTAAGTGATGACGTATCGTTTCAGGCAACCTTAGCTGAAATTTATGAGGTGTGACATGCTCTTTTATACCTCTGAAGCTTCAGGATAATTCGTCAAGTATTTTTCTAGATATTCGACAATATCTGTATATAGGTGTGTCTGGATACTTTTGGCAGTTCAGTATATACTGCATTAGATTAGGTTAATTCATCTCTAGAGAACATAAAGATCGTTTTTTTTATTCCGCTGAATACAACATTATTGATTCAATGTTTGGACCAAGGCATCATCCGCGCAACTAAGGCACACTATCACATGCAGATTATGCATAAAATGCTTCACGCATTAAGTGATGGCACATAACGAACGGTTTTGTGAAATAGATTGATTTATTGAAGGCATTCCATATGCTAAAACTAGCATGGTTCCTAGTTTCTCCTACAATCATTAAAAACTGTTTTCGAAAGGCAAGTTTCTACATAAATGATGTTGGAGAAGTTTTAATCTCACAATATGTAGTGAATGAATTTAAAGGAATCTCCCGATTTGAATTTGAAGCATTTCTTGATTGTGACAAAGACATTGCCTGCTTTAGAAAAGTCACATTTGCAAAGAAAAGGTGAAACCGTTGAGGATCAAGTTACAGAAAGTGAAAATCTGGATAAACAACCCCAGAAATTATCGATGGATACTCTGACAATTATGTGCCAGTTTTTGCAGCCAAACAGTACAGATTATAATATTCTTGATATGTACAATATGTATTGCATTATATGAAATTATTGGATGAAAGGTCTTGATAAACAATCTTAAAAATTCAATTCTCTATTCTACTGTTTATGCATGATTCAGTTGTAAGAGCAGTCCGGATATAAGAGCCATTTTCTCTATTCCTGAGGCCGCTATTATAAGCAGCTTCTACTATGTATACCTTTTGGTTCTGGGTGCTTGACTTCAAAGAACAGATATAGAGGGCTGCTTTTCCACAGAGGTTAGGAACTACAGCCCTCTATCTCTAACTTTATATGGTAACTATAAAAATTTCATGACATCCCTTGATATCCATTTGATATTACCAAGAAGGTCAATAAAGATATCATTAG
>JAHWFO010041447.1:81994-96640 GCA_023313115.1 Rhysida immarginata | reverse complement strand
GGGGGGGGGGGGATAATGGTTTGCAGCACAAACTCCAGTTTTCATTTATTACCTTCAGAAGAAGGTCAATAATTAAAAGGAAACAAATTCTTTATTATTTAGTTAGTATTTATTATGCCATTGCATTTCAGTTGACACCATCTTTGCAGACAGATAATACGTGACAACAGAGAGTGAAGCCCGTTTTCCATTTAGCGTCTCTTTAGCGTTTGTCAGGCCAGTGAGGCCACTAGGCCAAATCAATGTGGCGCAGCGCCATGCTGCCCCTCGGCGCTGTACAAACGCAAGAACTGAAACCAATAAATGCCAACAATGTGCGGCTTAAGTATTCATTGGAGCTTATGATTGTGGCATGAGTGATTTAAAGCCTAGACATACATTCATTTAAAATATTAACTGGATTGCTAGGTGATAGGTTTATGCTACTTTTGCTCTCTAAAGACGATTCCATGCAGTCACTACTACAAGCTCACAGGGTACGGTTCTATAGATGGAGTCTTTTGGATTTAAAAATTAACAGCCTGGTAATTGCCCATATGTTTTTCACCGAAAGTCACCCAAATGGGTGGATTTATAGTTTGTGCACACTTTTGCCAAACGTTCATGATTTTCACCGAATGTCAGTTTAGTTGGTAGCCGTGACGAGCTGTTTATCGCATTACTCCTTGTGCTTTTTTTAATCCTTTGATCTGACAAGTCTAGCCTTTTGTATTCGTGTGTGGTTGTTTCCTGTGGTCGCTTTACTGTCAAAACAAACAGCTTCGTCCGCGAGAAGTATTCCTCAATAAGCTTTGAGTTTAAATTAGCGTTAATAAAATGTTGAGGGATAATACAGATCAACTGTATAAAGTATAAAGTTTAAAAATCTTAATGTAATCATTATTCGCCATTTTATCCTGCAAAAATAGTGCATAAATTGTTGAAAAATATACTTTAAAAACTATTGCGGACTGTACCACCAGATGTCTTTTCGTGGCATCACAAACTAAGGAAGAGATTAGCCTAGAAGAAATTAGAAAGCCTTAATGTGCCCTAATCGCATACAGATTCTGAAATTAGCATTATCCCTTAAAAATATAAATGTAAGTCACTGAAATGCCTATGTACTTTTATTAAATTTAAAGCAAGAATTTAGCTGCATTCAGTGTCCCTTTCAGACATCAGTGCCCTATTGCCCTGTGACATATAGATATGTCCCTACGGATCTTAAATTGAATTTAACATCAGTCTTATTTTAATACCCTAAATATGTTGCAGACATTTACTATTTTGTAATTTCATTTACTATTTTGTTATTTCTCTTAATCAACCTTGTGGCTTTTACCTTAATTAATTAATTAAAAATGGGTTTCTCTTATAAAGATATTCCTAATTGTCAGTAGATCGAACTTTCTGTTTTATATTTAAATTTTAAAGCGCTCACTCTCATTTAACTTTCTCCTGTTTGCTCCGTCTGTTAAAAAGAGGGGAGGTGCGTGCATCATGGATTGGCAAGGGACGCTTTCTTGGTTATGAATTTTAACGTATGAGGGAGTTGACGCATGCTTTCATTTTCTTTAACCCCACAACTTCGACCAATGATATTTTTACAATTTAATGCAAACAGAAGGGAACTCTTAAAACTTTATTTGAGGTATAAATTGTGTGGCAAAATTCAAATATACTCTCTCGAAGCTTCCTCTTGACTCTATCTTTTTGAATCTCAGCTCTCGAAAAAGAAATGGGGACTCCATCACAAACACACAGAGAACCATGTCGGTTAATGATTCTTCACGGTACATCACGAGCATCACTAGTAGTGATTCACAATGGGCAGGAGAACGGATCAGTCTGGTTCTCACGGGAGCATAGTGGAACAGACGGGCGGTCCGTAACCCACTGCCGTTAACGGCGGGAATCATAAGCCACTACGGAAAGGAGATCTCAACTTCAGACTCGGAAAAGTTTCAACGTAACGATTCTGTGTTGTGTGTCTTCTCTCAGAGTCAGAAATAAGCGCAAATTTCATAAGATAAGTGCGCATTTCATTTAACGGGCCCATTGCGTGTGTTAGTCATAAGAATTATATTTGAACTGTCGAACTTTAATGCGTAATTTTAACTTAATGGTCGAGAGTGTCTGCTTCCCTTTTTTCTTTGAAATTTTATTATAATCTTAAGATTTCCTTTTCAATGAAAATTTTTTTGATTAATAAAAAAGAGTTGAACTTTATTACTGCTTATTGATCCATTTTTTGTAGAATTGTATCATAAAGGGGAGTAACTTTTTGATTTGAATAGAAGGGAGTATTAGAACGTTTATTATCTCTTAATGCATGCTTAAATTTATTTAAGATTTGCACGTTCTTTACTTTGGTAGGTCAACCAGGTCAATAGGCCTATATTGAAACTAAATAAGAGGCTGGTTAATAGAAAGCTCTCATTTTATTATCTTGACTTCATTTAACTCATTTATGGATATCTCTTAACTGCTAGAGAAGCATCCAAAATCGTGCTTATGCACTGGTGTCCGCGACAACCTTTTTATTTATAATTCAAGTAAACGCAGGGAATTTATCTTTATTACCCTACGTCACACTGGCGTCCGCAACAATTTTAATTTAATTGACTTTGGGATAAGAACTTTCACATCCTTCTTTCATACGTCACACTGGTGTCCTCGACAGTTACAAATCGAATGTGTTATTGAGAAACTCATACACATTTCAAAACCCTGCAATTTTTCTTTGAGAAGAACTTAGATCTTGTACAATACATAAAATTTTGGTAACGCGAGACAGGTTATTCACTGATATGAACATGTCGATTACGATTGGCTAATCTTGTTACTGTGAAACTATTTCTCAGTTTGTTCTGATATTGTATCATTTGGCGATTAGCACACATGAAATCACTTTCTTCCCCTTACCCCTAGATTAACATGACCAGATATGGAAAGTGTTAATATATACACATCACAATCGTTTATAGACTATGCAGATTTGTTCAAAATTCACAGGAGAGGCAGGTAGCATTAAAATTGCTGACTTTATTGAATTAGCACGCAGCATTCAGAAGCTGACCAAATGATCGGATAGAACCACTTGTAATATAGTAAGAGCACGGGCGATAGGTGCTGCAGTTCAGAAGGTACAGGACTTTGAACTTAGTAAAAGCGACCACTTTGACACCCTAGCCACTCGCCTCATCAACATTTTCACATCACCACAGGTCGATGATCAACAGGCAGTTGATAAATTCTTTAACACTGCACAACGACAAAATGAATCCATAAAAAGACTTCAGTAATCGACTTCTTTTAGCACAGCAACAGGCTTCAAAGTCCTTGCAATCTATGGGCATCAACTCAGATGAAATACTACTTGAAAGGCTAAAATTAGGTCTTCTCCCGGAACGTAGGGCTTCTTTCCTTTACCTAAACTCGAGCGAATATAATGAAGCAGTCAGCAAATTAACAGAAATAGAACAGCAATACGCTCACACAGAGAACTACAGCGAGAAACTGTCGCGTTTAGAGTGTCAGATTGCTGCATTACAACAGCAACTCCAAACACTCACGGGGAAATTCATGCAACTCTCCTAGCCAACAGATGAAAAGACATTCAGAGATGCATGGTTACAACACGATTCGGCTACTGGAGAAATGATGGCCACAGCGTGCGCGGTCATTGAGCAGAGTACAACACAGCCCGAGCATGACAGTTCAATCTCCGACATTATTGATTTATTCCCGAACTGTTTTGCGGATGAAATCTATAAACTCACAGGCGTAAATGGGTTTGTCACCTCCTATAAGATTGATGAAACGAAGCCCAGCTTCACGAGACAATACCCGATTCCACATATACACATGAACAAATTTTACGCAGTCATTCAGGACTATCTAAAGGCGGGTATTATCGAACCATCTCGCAGTAGATGGAACTCGCCAGTGCATATTGTACCCAAGCAAAATGGGGATATCCGATTCACATTAGATCTTCGTAATATAAATAAACTAACAGAGCAGTTGGATTTTCCCGTTCCTATAATCAATGACATTCTGCAGAGCTTAAGTGGTAGTAAGATTTTTTCAGTTTTAGATCTAAATTCAGGTTATTTCCAAATTCCAATTGGTCCACATCTACGGAAATGTTATGCATTTCAAACTCCTTGGGGTAAATTCCAATTCGCCCGCATGCCCCAAGGAGGACACAATTCCTCACAGATTTTCCAAGAATTCATGACCACAATACTTTGTGAAAAACTTGGTCAGGGCATCTTCATTTTTCAAGATGACATCTTGGTACATTCAAAAACTCAGGAGGAGCATTGCAATTTACTGAACTGGGTTTTGTCAAAAATGCGACAACATAATGTGAAATTACAACGCCGGAAATGCCAGTTCGGACTTCAGAAGGTGAAGTACCTGGATCACATCATTACTTCAGAAGGCATATTGCCAGATCCAGATAATGTGGCGGCTATTGCCAACCTGAAACCTCCAAAAACCGTTAAACAAATCCGTGGCTTCGTAGGGTCGACGAATTTCTACAGACAATTCATTCCGAATCTCTCAAACATTCTTACACTGCTCACGGCCCTCACAAAAAAGCACGTGCAAGTTATATGGTTCGACGAATGTCAACAAGCCTTCCAGACGGTGAAAGACTTACTTATATCACCCCCTGTCCTGATTTCACCAGATTACAGCAAAACATTTTACATCAATACAGATGCATCCAACTATCCGATAGGTGCGGTATTGCAACAGTTAGGACCGTATGGGTTACAACCAATCGCTTATTATAGTGCGAAGCTCCACGGGCCTCAAAAAAAATTTAGTGTTATTGAAAAGGAAGCTTTTGCAATAATCAAAGCCCTTAGACATTTTAGACATATGGTACTGGGATATCCAATCAGAATTCTATCTGACCACAAACCACTTTCGTTCTTAAAAAATATGAAAAATAATAACCAAAGAATTCTTCGCTGGGCTCTGGAATTGGAGGAATATGATTACAAATTTCTCACATTTCAGGCCCACAAAATCATGTTGCAGACATGCTGTCTAGACCGCTAGAGTCAAATGTAGCATCCATAGTGTCCTTTAATAACACTGAATGGCAACAGCGTATTAAGGACTCGCAGATGCATGACGACTGGATTCAAACGCAAATGGGGAAACTTGCCCACACAACGAAGAACATACCAGAGAAAGAGGACTCTGTATATTCCATAATAAACGGAATTCTGTATAAAAGAGGAACAGCACAGAAAGGGAAAGTACGACAGTGTATATGTGTAGGATCAACTATGCGGAATGAAATTCTACGTATTGCCCATGACCACCCACTTTCGGGTCACAAAGGGGTCGGCAAAACATTTAAGAAATTACAGCAGCAATATTATTGGCCTGGCATGCTGCGGGATGCACAGGTATATATACAGAATTGTACAGTTTGCCAGCAGGCTAAAATACGCACAGGAAAAGCAATGTTCCAGGAAGGAATTTCTGCCAACAAACCATTTGAAAAAATGGCCATGGATATTATTGGCCCGATGGACAGATCGACCCGAGGCCACAAATACATACTTGTGATGATCGATGTTTTCACGCGCTTTCCTGAAGCAGTCCCGCTCCGAGATCAAACTGCAAAAGCAGTAGCAAAAGCGTTCATGTCAAGCATTATTTGCAGGTATGGAATACCCACGGAAATCATCTCCGGCCATGGCCAAAATTTCATGTCTGAGGTTATGCAATCATCACACATAAACCAACCACAGCTTACTGACTGACCTCAAATGGTTTATGTGAGCGGGCCAACAAAACGATCATTGAAACCTTGCGAGCAATATGTCAGAACAACCCCAGCAACTGGGACGAAATGTTGTCATATGCGCTATTTTTGATACGTACTACAATTCACGAGAATGTGAGGGATTCTCCAGCTTTTTTAGTATACGGCCTTGATCCGGTCACTCCAGAAATGTGGACACAGGAGCCATCCGACATGGGCGAGACCACTACACAATATCGATCAGAACTAGTTCACCGCATGAAACAAGTAAGATTACAGGCAAAACAGGTGAGCGATAGGAAACTGAACAGTAAATTAAGAAAAGTGCACATGAGACGACAATTACCTCAGGAGTTCACGCAGGGCACTCTGATATGGCTACAGAGAAAAGGTGGTTGAAGAAGAAACTTCAATACAAATATAATGGCCCATTCAGAGTAATACGAAAAATTAACCCTGTGAACTATGAAATTAAACCTTTGTCCGGTAATAATCAACAAGTTGTACATGTAGACTGAATGAAGTTATGTATGAACTACACAAAACCGTCACGCACGAATCAACGCCAAACCAGAAGTAAAGAATATATTAAACAGCCAGATCTAGAAAAAGAGTCAGACACTGACTTCGATGATGACATTCCACAACACACAGCTCCACGCATTACACTCACACACGATAGGGTCAGGGAAGAAACCATCGAGCCCAGGTACACCCTTCGACCCAGACAGGTATTAAATTATAGGGATCTTCACAGGGGCCATGGTAGTCAATTACACCAGCAGCCTCAGAACAACTAATCTTTATATTTCATAAATTGCTGTTAATCATTCCTTATATGAATGATTAAGTCTTTGTAGGGGGATCCTATGTGACATATAAATATGTCTCTACGGATCTTAAATTGAATTTAACATCAGTGTTATTTTAATACCCTAAATATGTTAATTTTATTTACTATTTTATTTCTCTTAATCAACCTTGTGGCTTTCACCTTAATTAATTAAAAATGGGTTTCTCTGATAAAGATATTCCTAATTGTCAGTAGATCGAACTTTCTGTTTTATATTTAAATTTTGAAACGGTCACTCTCATTTAATTTTCTCCTGTTTGCTCCGTCTGTTAAAAAGAGAGGAGGTGCATGCATCATGGATTGGCAAGGGACGCTTTCTTGGTTATGAATTTTAACGTATGAGGGAGTTGACGCATGCTTTCATTTTCTTTAACCCCACAACTTCGACCAATGATATTTTTACAATTTAATGCAAACAGAAGGAAACTCTTAAAACTTTATTTGAGGTATAAATTGTGCGGCAAATTCAAATTCAAAATTCAAATACTCTCTCGAAGCTTCCTCTTGACTCTTACTTCTTGAATCTCTGCTCTCGAAAAAGAAATGGGGACTCCATCACAAACACACCAGAGAACCATGTCGGTTAATGATTCTTCAGGGATTTCAAAACTCCCTTTAAAAAGAAATCTACGGGCAACTTTCAATCATGAGAGTCCTCAGCGATGTTAAATACTCCACTATAAGAGACAGATGCAGAACATGATTAGCGGCAACATCAAGGGTCAATGCGGCAGAAACTAATGGCAACGACGGTACATCACGAGCATCACTAGTAGTGATTCACAGTGGGCAGGAGAACGGGTCAGTCTGGTTCTCACGGGAGCATAGTGGAACAGACGGGCGGCCCGTAACCCACTGCCGTCAACGTCAGGAATCATAAGCCACTACGGAAAGGAGATCTCAACGTCGGACTCGGAAAAGTTTCAACGTAAAGATTCTGTGTTGTGTGTCATTCTCTCAGTTAGAAATAAGCGCAAATTTCATAATATAAGTGCACATTTTATTTAACGGGCCCATTGCGTGTGTTAGTCATAAGAACTATATTTCAACTGTTGAACTTTAATGCGTAATTTTAACTTAATGGTCAAGAGTGTATGCTGTGACATAGTCAGTTTGTTATAATTTTTTTTTTTTGAATCCCTTGTAAGGTTATAAGGTCCTTTTCCTTTTGTTTTCATATAAAGAGAGTGCTTAATCTCATCCTGTAAAATTATATTCATACATGATACATTGGTGATCTATGTTAAGCTGAAGAACATTATGGGTACATATTCCCACCTTCGACACAAAGGATCTCCATGAGTACAAAAACCCCAGTGCGATATCGAAGTTCGCCATGCGGCCGTTAGGCCTAACGCCCGTCGAAGCTATTTTGAAGTGATTCGAAGATAATAACTGTGAAAGAACTCTATAATTTTGTTAGACTTATAGTACCTAATGTGTAGAATAATATTATTTAAGTGTTAGAATTTATTTATTCAAATTTATTGTGTTTTGGAAGCCCTTTTCTGTGCCAGGCTATGATTTGTCTGTGAAGTGCATGCTGGGAAGTCTGAACTTCGCTGATTGCTGCCATTGTGTTTTCACTTTGAATTCCGGAAGTGTTGTGGGTACTTCTAGCCTTTCCACCAGAGGGCGATCCCGGGATTTACTGCGGGATTTGCCGTGGATATAAAAACGGGAAGCGCGAGCTTTGAAATCCATTCCAGAATCAGGTTTCTTCGAGTGAACATGCCTCTTCTTCTTCTCCAAGATCAGTTGAGTTCAGCCAAGCCCAGTATGTAAGATAGCTATCAAACTATTAATTTTGCATTATCTTGCTTAGTTGTTCTTATTTCTTAGATACCTGTGTTTTCTTATGACTATCATATTGGAGATTTATTTTTTTTTATTATGTCATTATGCTATGGGAAAACTTTAGTATTTATAAAGGGACGTTTCAATTTAAAGAAATTTTTGTTTCTTGATTAAGTATGGAGCAGATGTTTTGCAACCTGACTCTATTGTAATTAAGCCTAAGGGGTGTTTGATATTGCAATTCCTCTGATTTTAAGAATTAAGTCTTATTTCAATGTATATTGTGTATTTTAAAATGATATATATCATAGTTTCTTGCGATTATTAAATCTTGTCTATCCAATCCTAAGACCTTGACTAAGTCTGTTTCATTATTCCGAAAGTTTCACAACCCATTCACCACAACTGGCGCCCGAACAGGGACTGTGAAATTCGAGAAATAATGGAGGATAATAATAATAATGCGGAAGTAAACACAGCTGAGGGCAATGTCTCTGCCGTATCGGGGTTCACTCACTTGATTCCTACGTTTTCTGGCGATGACAACTCTATTGATTTGGAGGGTTTCTTTTGTGCCATTGATAATGTAGCTGTATTGGCTGGCTGGAGTGAAGAAATCAAGACTAATGTCTTGAAAGCCAAGCTCAAAGGGACAGCGGCACGCAAGTTTAATGAATTACAGCTGTATAAGGTAGATGATTGTAATAAATTGAAAGAAAGATTGGTCAGGGTTATGGGAAAAAGGGTGGATAGGAAAGATGTCATGAGGGATTTCTTTTTGGCTCAACAGGGAAAATGTGGAGGAATTTGCTGCCCGATTGGAGCACTTGTGGGATAAGTTAATTGAATATGAACCAAATATGAATCCTCAAAGGGGAACTCTATTACTTAAGAGATTTTCTGAGAACCTGCTTCCTGTACACATGAGAACTATCTCGCACAAGGAGCCTGATACGTTTGAAAAGGCAGTTGAAGAGGCCATTAAGTCAGAGGCCCTGGAAGTTAAATCCAACACCGGGAACTGTAATGTCGGGGAGGCCAAAGAGGCGCGAGACCGAATAGAGGCTCTTGAAAATTTAGTATTACATCAGGGTAGAATGCTAGAATTAAGGGAGAAGGATAGGGATAATAATCAAAAGGTTATGCAGGATTTAGTTGAGAAATTGGGATCTCTCGAGGAAAAACTAAAAGAACGAACAAGGAGATCTGCTTACAGACCTAGAAACGGGAACTGTTTTGCCTGTGGAGAGCGGAGGCATTATGCAAAATATTGTAGAGATAAGCCTTTAAACTAAAGAAAGCCGATCCTGCAGAGCAGTATGATTTGGCTGAAGTAGACAAAGTAATGAATCTGGTCATTTTAAAAAACCCTAATGATGGATTGTATAAAGTTTAACTTAAAATTAAAGACCTTTACATAGTGGCTCTGATCGATACGGGTTCAGGTCTCTATAATTGATGAAGGGGCTGCGGAGAGATTAGGAGATAAGGTATCGTGGGAGAACGTAGCTATTTTGATTAAAGGGATAGGAGGGCAAATTCAAAATATAAATCATGCGATATGGGCTAATATTCATTCGGAAGAAGGGATCTCTGGATACCGCAAATTTGTTTGTATGGATTTAAAGGGGAGAGAATACCAAGCCATCCTGGGTACTGATCTAATCAAAAGTGTAATAATAGAATGTAACAGTGTACAGAGCCATTCCCAACAGGAGAGCATATTGGATGAAGACCAAAATTGCATACTTAATAATCTTATTGATGCTTATGCTGATTGCTTTTGGGAGGAGGTGGAAATACTGAACAGGGTAAAGGATGCAGTAGTTAATTTTGAGATTGATAAGACAAATCCTTTCTTTGTCAGGCAATACCCCATATCTCATAAATACCGGGCTTCATTTAGAAAACTTATTGATCAGTACCGGGAGGAGGCAATTATCGAACCCAGTAAATCCAGACGGAACTCTCCTGTGTTTTTAGTACAAAAGGATAACGGTGATATACGTATGACACTTGACTTAAGAAAGGTCACTAGCATCCCATGCCCAGACCTCATGAGATTTTTCAAAGCCTTAATGGAAAAATTTACTTCTCGGTGTTGGATCTGAATTCTGGATACTTCCAGATTCCCCTTGCTGAGCATTTGCGTGAATGTTACGCCTTCCAGATGCCCTGGGGAAAGTTTCAATTAACCAGGCTTCCCCAGGGTGGAAAAAACTCAGCCTCTGCATTTCAGAGCTTCATGTCTGATATTCTCGGTGAGTACTTGGGGAGGGGGCTATATGTGTTCCAGGACGACATTCTTATCTACTCAGAATCCTTTGAAGAGCATATGACTTTATTGGAATGGGTATTGAGTACCTTCAAGGAAAAGAACTTGATAATGAAAAGATCAAAATGTTCCTTTTGTGTACCTAATGTTAAATATCTTGGACACATCATCTCTGGAGAAGGTATAAAACCTGACCCAAGAAATGTTGAGCACATAGAAAGGATTCCTCCTCCCTCGGGCGTTAAGGAAGTGCGATCCCTGTTGGGAGCCGTAAACTGCTACCATCCTTTTGTTAATAACCTGTCAAGCACCTTACTGCCCATCACCGATTTAACCAAGGAATGAGTCAGATTTAAATGGTCTGAGGAATGTCAAGAGGCCTTTGGGAAAGTAAAGAGGGTCCTTAGCAGTCAGCCGGTACTCATCCCACCTGATTATGGGAAAGAGTTCATCCTATTTACAGATGCTTCAATTGGAGCGACTGGAGTCGCACTTCATCAAATCAGAGATGGGTGCCTCAGGCCTATTGCCTTCTACAGCTATAAGCTAAATAAGGCCCAGTTAAACTATAGTACAATAGAGAAGGAGGCTCTGACCATCCTTATGGGACTCAGACAATTCCGTCATATTATTCTGGGCTTTCCAGTGATCGTTTGGAGTGACCATAAACCCCTGACATTTATCAAAAATCTAAAGCATTACAATCAGAGATTACTTAGATGGTCATTAGAACTGGAAGAATACAATCTGGAAGTAGAACATGTGAAAGGGGAGGACAACGGAATAGCCGACCTGTTGTCTAGGTTGCCAGCCAAAGACGTCCAGGCAGTTATTCAAATGAACAATAGAACGCTGATAGCCAGAATTGTGGACTGTCAACATGATGACCCATATATGTCTCCACTGATAAATAAAAAAAAAGGAGGAAAGGATTTATAAATCAGGACAAAATGTTATTGAATAAGGGCTCTCACGATCGGAACAAGTTATATGTTGGTAGATCAATGCGTCAGGAACTAATTGAAAGGGCGCACTCGGGTCACTTAGCAGGACATCAAGGGGTTGGTAGGACTCTCAAGTCACTCAGAACATGGTATTTTTGGCCCAATATGGAGAGGGATGTAAAAATTTTTATTAGAAATTGCCGGATATGCCAACAATGTAAGCTAGTCAAAGGAAAGGCTCCATTCCAGGAAGGGTTATCTGCCTCATTTCCTTTTCAAAAGGTCTCGGCGGATCTCATAGGTCCTTTACCTCAAAACCTTAATGGCAATAAATACATTTTGGTATGTGTAGATGTAGTCTTTAGATTTCCGGAGGCATGCGCACTCCCTGACCAGTCAGCTCTAACAGTAGCCAAGGCTATATTGGAGCGGATTATCTGCAGATATGGGATACCACAGGAGTTAATCTCGGATAGAGGGGCCAATTTCACTTCTGAGTTATTGAGAGTTTTATGTGAAGACCTACGTATTGGCCTACACCATACGACGGCCTACAGAGCGAATTCCAACTGTCTGGTAGAACGTCTTAACCAATCTATCACCGAAATATTAAGAACCTTGTGCGACGATGATTCAAGGAACTGGGATGAGAGACTAGAGGAGGCCTTATTCGCTGTACACACGAACCCCAACAGTAACACGGGGGAAGCGCCTGCCTATCTGCTTTATGGCTTTGACCCAAGAACTCCACTTTCTTGGGAGGAAGGGCTTGAGGAGAATGTTTCTATTCAGAATTACCGCTCTGAATTGGTGGCCAGACTTGTAAAAACTAGGGAAAGAGCAGAAAAACTGAGTCAAGAGAATAAAACCAAGGGAGTAGCTCGTAGGAATAAGTATAGAGGAAGGTTGCAATCATATGCTCTGGGAGAAAGGGTTTGGATGCTACGTAAAGGTGGGAGGAAAAACAAACTGGGACACAGATACTTGGGCCCTTTTCGTGTAAGAAAAATTATCTCTAATGTTAGTTACGAAATCGAGGGTATCTGGAAGAGAGACAGGCAAGTTGTGCACGTTGATAGGCTAAAACCATGCTTTGGGACCTACACTAAGAATCAACCACATAGGAGAGTAAAAAGGGGCAGGACGGTTGATCCGGAGGAGTCTGACACTGATGAGGAAGACATACCATTGCCGACTCGAAGGGGACAGAGCCTGGGACAGGTAAGACATGCACCTGACCACAATAGGCCTGTGCAACCCCAACCTGACCCAGAAAGAGAGGAGCAAGAGGAACAAACCCATCTACCTATGGAACAGATGCCTGATCCAGAGTCTGAGGAACCAGAAAGCAGCATTGACGGAAGCTCAGAACCCCACCAAATTCAAGATGCTGAGGAGCACCAAGGTGCCCACAACCATGAGGCAGACCAGGAACCAACAGATGGAGAAAACCACTACTCTTTAAGAAGAGGACCCAGAGTGGATTACAGACGATTACACACCGAAGGACACTAAAAGGGGAGTTTTTCTCTCTGATGGAAAGTTGTGTGACATAGTCAATTTGTTATAATTTTTTTTTTGGAATCCCTTGTAAGGTTAATAAGGTCCTTTTCCCTTTGTTTTCATATAAAGAGAGTGCTTAATCTCATCCTGTAAAATTATATTCATACCTGATACATTGGTGATCTATGTTAAGCTGAAGAACAATTTTAATTTAATTGACTTTCGGATAAGAACTTTCACATCCTTCTTCCATACGTCACAGCCCTCGAGCACACCATGCTGCCCTTTGTTTCTGTAGCCATCACTGCAGGCGGCTGTGTCTTTTTGGTGTTTTTTTGAAAAACTCACTCGATTTCCAATTGCATGTAGCGACTTTCATGCGTCTGCGTCTGTTAGGCGTCTCTCAGCCGTCTGTGAAGCGTCTTTTCAAGGTCTGGCATGGCTAGATTTTTATGCGTTTTTTCAGATCTAGCCAATCAGGTGCAATCTACTTCGCTATGTGTTCTGTAATGGTCTTCGCCGATTCAGATGGTTCTTGTGAATTTATTAATAAACAGGTTTTAAAAATTTGGTGAAACATTTATTTACTAAGTCAAAATGATATAGTAGTAAATCCAAAGCATGAATGTGATCGGAGTGCTCGATATCCTCTTTTTCCATCGCCTTGAGAGAGGGACAATTGTTTGCAGTGACTCAACCAATCAGATGAGAGCAGAGTCAGGATAACGCTTGAAAGTCGCTAAATGGAAAACGTCCGCTCGCGTGCTAATCACGACATGTCTTGCAGGTGACGATTGTAAGAGACTCAAAAGTTGCTGCACATTAAGAGACGCCTAAAAGTCGCGAAATGGAAAGCTACCTTAAGATCCACCAATCAAGTTCCAGATGGCTCACTGGTGTATTTACAATGTGGACCTAATAAGAGTTATTGATAATGTAAATGCTTGTTACTACTATTTGTAAAGTTATTTATCCACTATTATTAAAATCCAAATTCTGCCCCTTTTATAGATTCATCTTCTGTAAAGTATGTTCTAATGAAAACCCTTTTCTGTTAAGTTTTCTGGCCATACAGAGCACTGTCAGTGAAACATTTTTATCTTACAACTCACTTGGCAAGAAGATGTTATTTTGTGGCATACCAAATAAAAATCCGAACAAATTTAAATATATTTTATTTGTATCAATAAAAAAAATTAAACACTGAGTGATAAGACCCTGAAAAAACTGACACTATCTGAGATCAAATGCAGGCTTCTTTTGTCAAAGTAAAGAGGATAATAGAGAATTATCCTGAAAGTGATAATGGGACTATTAGAAGACGACTTGTATAAAAAGAACGTAGAGGGGAGGGGAGAAAGAAAGTATTGGCCACTCCTGTCACAACCGCTATCATTAAACTTTCTACCATTAAATAGGAGGTATCGCGATATGCAGCTTCTTTACAATGCTCAAGCCCTACCCATGCGCAATAGAAATTTTTCTCCTGCCTGTG
>JAHWFO010041447.1:57550-81894 GCA_023313115.1 Rhysida immarginata | reverse complement strand
ATTGCTAAGGAGAATTGAAGAGATGCAATGGGAAGCCTGAAAATGAAATACAGTTGAACTTTGCTATAAGGATATTCTCAGGACTGGAAGAAAATATCCTTATAAGCATATTATCCTTATATCAGCGATCCTTATATCGAGGGTCAACTATAGAAAACATGTTGGGCATAGGACAAAAAAGAGGACCAATGGGATAAATAAAGATGATAAAAGGCCAGTAAGAAAAATGCAATAGGATAAACCATAAAAATCAAAGTAACAGAAATTGTAGAAGAAAATAGGAATGATATAGTTAAATCTGTATCATTTTAAAATTTTTAACGTACATCTAATTTTAAAGATATTCTGGTCCATCCCACTGTCACTAAACCAAGCACTTCTACTAAGGGCTGTTTTCCTTGCAATGAGAAATGGTGTGGCATTTCCCTAACCCTGCCACCTCCGTTTCCAGCAATACTTTTTCCTTTACCCTCAAGATTAATCAGAACTAACCTGCACTTCTCACAACATAACATATATCTTACATTGCAAAGTTTGTCAGATGCAGTGTTTTGGAGAATCTGGTAATACCGTATGTACAAGATTCGCCGAGCACAAATTCGACATCTTTAACAATGCTAACACCCTTGTCACTTAAATGCTTTAATTCCCCTGGCTTCTTCTTACAGGACGTTAGTCTTTACATTCTTCACAATAACTTCCATAACAAAAATTTTCAAAAATTTATACATACTTAGAGAGTTTCTTAAACTATGCATTGAGATATTTTTCTTGAAAACTGGCTAAGCCTTTTTAGAGATATTAATTTTTTTTGCAGAAAATGCTCATGTTAACAGATAGAGAGTCTCTCAAGTTTGCATTCGTAACAGGCACCCAGGCATATTTCTGTATTTAGCCACTGGAGAGCCCTCATAACAAAAACATGGCACTCACGTGTGAACACAAAGATTTCTGCTTCCATGGCCTCCACGATCGTCTGATCTAATCCCATGTAGTTTTTTTCTTATGGGTTTTAATTGGTTGATTCTTTCACCAATTTTACAAACTTTCTTCTGCAAACCAAGTCTTCCACCAAACACGGACTGTAGCCATTGAGTGTGGCTACCCTTTTGATATGTCTGATTTCATAACGGAACCTTTTATCGGACAAGGGAATATCCAAACTTATATCAACTAGAAAGATGAAAGCTGCCAATTTTTGGCTCCAATAATGATTGGACGACTTGTGGGTAGGTTTTTGATAAATATCGAATTCCAACCAGTTTCCTGCGCACCTAATTTTTAAAACTAGGAAAGGGATTATGCCATTATACTCCACTTCCACAATGAACAGAATGGTTGGATAATGGCTATTTAAAAAAAGTTAAAAAGGTTTGGAGATTAACCTTGTCAGTATCAATGATAGCAAGTACGTTCGGTGTCAACATAACGAAGCAAAACTTCTGGAAAATAAGAACCGGAAGAGCGGAGTTTGGCTTCAAATATCCTCATGAAGATTTCTGCTAGAATAGGGTTCAAAGAACTCCCCTTCGGAGTGTAATATGCCCCCTTGTATTAGGTGTATTTTATTTCCAAATACAATGAGATAGTGCACCTGTGCAGAAATTGACTTAAAACTATACAACCTTGTGTGGAGTAAGATTAATGTCAAAATATTAGACACTTCCCTACTCCCCCAGTGTCTCAAGATCAGGCCTGTCAGGTAATAAAGACATTGATTTAACAGAAGAAATAACTTTATTTTTCTTATTATCAGATAAATAAGTGATAAATGGAATAACGAGATAGCTAAAAGGTATTAGTTGTGTTAGCAATAGGCAAAACTTATATATTAATGCTTAATAAGGGGTATAAAATATTGTGGCTCACAATTGCTCAACGTTTCGATGCAGTTCATAAAGTATGCTTAATTGAGGAGAAAATTATCACACATAAATTATTACTCACTAGCAAATTTACTAATTCACACGCGTGGGCCCAAAAGAGTTAAAAGAGATCTCAGTAAACTTATCTGCATGTCCATGAGTAGAGAGCGTGTTGATGTTGTGCTTCCGATTCGTAGCTGCGATGATCTGTCGTTCTTCGTTTGATGTGTGAAGACATCCCTGCTGCCAGTCGCGCTGTCACTTGATGCCATTGCTGCTGCTCAGGAATCCCGCTTGTCAGTCTGTTTCCTCCGTGGATCAGGCTCCAACTATCCCTTCCCAGTCTTTGATTCTCGGTCTGCTGAAATCAAGTCGCCGTCCGCTGGTGTTGGCTTCAGTATGGTGGGATCTCTGCCGTGGTACAGGTGATTCACTGCTTACAGTTTGCATTCATTTCAGAGATATTCATAGACATAATTGTCTTATTTCCTCACAATGCATAACTTAAAAGACAAGGCAGTTCTGAGTGTTCATTTTCTGTTAAGTGAGGCGATTGTTCCATTTTCAGTATGCTTACTGGTCGATCATTAAATTCCGAGAGAGTGTTTCCTGCGCCCCTGCCTCTTTTAAAGAATTAGCTTGTTTTCTTGATCCCTAATCCATTCGAAAGTTTTCTTGATTGTTATTTGATGAACACTGAGGTGTCACTTGAAACTGATGCTCTCCATTACTCTATCTTTTTCATTCCATTTTTCTCGATCGGGAAAAGGTCAGAGAGAAGCTGAAGCTCAATAATGAGAAGACTTCCTCCCCCTTCCCCTTTTGCTAAGCGTCTCGAAAAAAGAGCGGGAACGCTGGGTGCAATGAGAAAGGAGAAAAAAAGAGTGCTGGGCATAGGACAAGAATGAGGACCAATGGGATAAATAAAGATGATAAAAGGCCAATGAGAAAAATGAGATAGGACAAACCATAAAAATCAAAGTAACAGAAATTTTAGAAGAAAATAGGAATGATATAGTCAAATCTGTATTATTTTAAAATTTTTAACGTACATCTAATTTTAAAGATGTTCTGGTCCACCCCGCTGTCACTAAACCAAGCAGTTCTACTAAGGGCTGGTTTCCTTGCAGTGAAAAACTGTGTGGCATTTGCCATTTCCTTAACCTTGCCACCTCCGTTTCCAGCAATATTTTTCCTTTACCCTCAAGATTACTCAGAACCTAACCTGCACTTCTCACAACATAACATATCTCTTATATTGCAAAGTTTGTCAGAAACAGTATTTTGGAGAATCTGGTAATACCGTATGTACAAGATTCGCTGAGCACAAATTCGACATCATTAACAGTGCTAACACCCCTCGCTTCTTCTTACAGGACGTTAGTCTGTACATTCTTCACAACAACTTCCATAACAAAAATTTTAAAAAATTTATACATACTTAGAGAGTTCCTTAAACTATGCATTGAGGTATTTTTCATGTAAACTGGTTAAGCCTTTTTAGAGATATTATTATTATTATTATTATTATTTTTTATATAGACATAGCGGAAACGCTCATATTAACAGATAGTCTCTCAAGTTTGCATTTGTAACAGGCACCCAGGCATATTTCTGTATTTAGCCACTGGAGAGCCATCATAACAAAAACATGGCGCTTATACCGGGCATTTCAAAAATGACCGGTATATTTGAAAAATCAATAAAAATTAAATGGGCAGCGATAGAAATACACCGTGTGTTGCAATATGCTTGGGACAACAGTAAATTTTCAGGCAGACGAACTTTCGAAATTACAAACGGTGTATTTCTATCACTGCCCGTTTAGTTTTAATGATTTTTCAAATATACCGGTTATTTCTGAAACACCCGGTATGTGAACACAGAGATTTCTGCTTCCGTGGCCTCCATGATCGTCTGATCTAATCCCATGTAGTTTTTTTCTTATGGGTTTACGTCCGAGATCATGTGTTCGTGCACTCTTTGGAACCTAATTTAGTCTAGCTTCGAAAGAGAATCACTCGCACAGATGCTGGCATCGATCGTCAGATCTTGACTCCTGTCTGTAACCTAAGGCAGCAATTTAAATACAGGATTGAAGTTTGCCACGTCACAAAGGTACAAAACTTTCAGAAATTCTTCAGACTTTGTATTTATATATTTTTGCTTAAATACCCCGAAAAGACCATCAAGATTACTAATAAAAATCCGTGCTATATGTAAAAAGACGCGAAGATACAGTCAAATCTCGTTACCACAAACTAGTAAATGCATGCTACATCTGTTCTTAGCATGTGAAGTTTGTAGTATGCATGACCTGTCTACCATGAACTCGTGTTCATCTTAGCAAGGCTTTGTATGAACAGCACACAAAAATTCTGTACATGGTTAGGAAAAGTGTGCAAAAATTATATTAATATAAATTATTTGTTTGAAATTACACGTGTATTGGATGGCACAAATAGATGTTAGAAAGTTTTTGTCTACAACAACATAATATGAGGTTATAAATTCTTGTTATATTTATGCTATAACAGACTTTTTGAAATTTAATGCAGAAGGTTTTCAAAGTGGTTTCCATCTGCTGCAATCAGAGTGTAGAGCCTTGAACTGAATTACGTGGTGACCCTCTGAAGAACATCATTTTCGACTGCACAAATCTCTCTGGAAATATAATGAGAGACATCAATGAGTGAGCTATAGAATGTTCAGAACTGCAATAGAACAGTATGAGAATGAGGAACAGAATGAGGAAAATCATTTACAGCGTACGATTAAATCACAGTAGACAAAAACTTTTTAACACCTTTTTTGCACCGAACAGAATTCAGTACAAGGCTCTACATACTTTTTGCACCAGATGGAAATCACTTCGAAAACCTTCTTCATTAAATTTCAGGATGTCTGTTATAGCATAAATATGATAACAAGAATCTATAACTTCATATTATGCCATAGTAGACAAAAATTTTGTAACATCTTTTTTTTTGCACACCCGGTACATTGATTCCTTAACCCTGTACATAACTACTGTTTACCATGAACTTTGACCTGAAACTTGGTTTGACATATCAGAGTTTTCCTGAAAACTGAGTTCGTCGTAGAGCTAGTAAAATTGCATAAGAATAGTAACCAGCCAACCAAACTGAGAAAATGAGTTCAAATTAGACGAGAATTCGTGGACACGAGTTCACAGTAACGAGATTTGACTGTATGGTAAAAGCATTTATATCAGTGACCCAAAAGCAATAAAAATGACATGAAGAGACTCCTCATTGAGATGAATTATTTTGGAAATAAATTGTATGGCTGCAATGAGCCATTTTGGAGTACACGTAATTAAGTTTTTAAGGAGTCTTTCCCCCCCCCCCCCCCTCCCCTTCCCAAACGGAAAACAGAAAAAAGTTTTTGAATCCCTTTCATGGCAAGTGGTAGGCCTGTGTGAATGTACTATTCCTCCATTTCAATTTAATTTTTTTATTTTTCAGTTTAAATTTTCTTTTAAAAAAATTAAATTTTCTCTCTAAAAACCAAAAAAAAAATACACAAAAATTTCATTGTAGTTACGCAGTCAAAATTGTAACAAGTGCTGGTTAGTACTTACAAGTGAACACGTGTTATGTTGTTGAATGAATAACTCGGAAACTTCTTGTTGGAATTCGATCAAATTTTAACGGTATGCACAGTTTTATGTACCCTGTTATTCCTCCAAATTTCATTAATTTAGGCTTTACAGAACGTGAATTATGAACTTGTTGATCTTGGTGGTGGCCTTTTTATTTCTGTTCATATCTGTTATCATTCAAATTTGGACCCATGTTCATAGGACTTTCTGCATTTACCTTGACCTCTATAATACCCCCTTAAATTGTTTTACACACGATTTAAATCGCCCTGTATATTTATCATGTATAACTAATACAGAGTGTTTCAGTCAGTTAGTTCCCGTTTTAATTTAAAACTGTGATGTAAGAAATGCTCATGGAATGCTATTGGTGGAATCGTCGTTTAGATCGTATTTCCAAGTTTTTTCGAAATCTGGCAACACATCCCGTCATTTTTCGATCCAAGAATTATGACCCTGCCACTAACAACGGAACAGAAAACACAAATTATGGAATGGTTTTTGGAAACAAAATATACTGTTGTTCAAAGGAAGCGCAGATGACATCTTAAATATGCCCATGCTCCAGATAAGAGTGCGATAAAGAGGTTTATCAATCAATTCCATGAAACGTGTCAAATTCGATCACAGCAAACGTCGAAAGCATACTTCATAGTATTGTTGCTCCCTATGTAACAAATCATTGAGACGTTTGTCAGTTGAAATTGGTATTTCCTTGACAAGAACCTGGTGTATACTGCGGAAAAACTGTAACATGTTCCCCTACGAGATTTGTGTTACAGGGCTTAACAATGGGAGACCTTTGCACGAGAATTTGAGAAACAGTGGTGTTCTGATGAGGTATATTTTCACATTACTGGAGATGTAAACAGATAGAATGTTTTTTTCTGGGGTACAGAAAATCTTAAGAGACCAGCCTTCACTCCGAAAAACTGTTGGTGTGATGTGCTTTAACACTGCAAGTGCTCTTTGGTTCTTTATTCTTTGAGGAGTACATATTTTTTTTGATTTATTATTCCTGAACAGTGGTGTATAAGGTTTCGTTAACATCAGCAGTGGTTCCAACAGGATGGTGCTAGGCCTCACACAACACCAGAGACCAGAGGTGCCCGATTATCTACATTCAAACTTCCAGCAACACGTGGTTTCAAATCGCTTTCCAGTGTTTGATTGTGGACTTTCCTGCACCCGCTTCCACCGGCCCTGATATGAATCCATGTGACTTTTCCCTATGGAGACTCCTAAAAGAAAAAGTATACGAAACAGCTTCTCACACACCTCAGGAAATGAGACAAACGATCATTGACAGCTGTCAACTTGTCACAAAGAGAAATTATGAAATGCTTTTTCCAAGATTTTGCGTTATGTTTACAGGAAGTTTGCATCATCCATGGATCCACATCAAACACACAAATCCCCTGAGAATAAAACTTTGAAATATGTAGTTTCTTTTTGTTCTATATTGATAATGAGAAAAGCGAGTTCATTGTGGATAGTGACATAATAAACACACAAACCTCTTATCCACAAAGATTTATTAAGCATATACACTGGCGGAAAAAAAAATCCCAACACCACGAAGGACTTGTGTTAGATGAATGAAATTTGGACAGTATATTCAGCTATGGTATTTATTCAATTGATTCAAGTTTCAAGGTTACAACTTATAGGGGGCACCACCAGCACCATCCAGTACATGCAAATGAGACATTCCAGTGTCAGATATAAAGGAGATCAGACGCGCGTCTGTGTCACTTCAAACACTTGTGGACGTGTGTGATACTGTAGAGTACAGTAAAACATGCCTCGAAGGCGACTGCGACGTGAATATGGGCAGCTAACCCAATTCGAACGAGGACGTGTAGTGGGCCTTCGAGAGGGTGGACTTTCGTACCGTGCTATTGCAGAACGCATGGGTCGAGACATTGCCACTGTGTACAACTGTTGGCAGCAATGGTCCAGGGAAGGCAGGATTACCAGGAGACCAGGATCTAGACGACCCCTGGTTACTGGAGACAGGGTTGACCGGTGCATCTGTAGGATGGCTGTGGCAAATCGGACAGCATCTGCAGCAGGCATTCGGGCTGCTGTGGCACCCAATGTCACTCCACGCACAATTCGGAACAGTCTCCTGGCCAGGAACCTCCACTCCAGGCGTCCTGTGGCATGTTTGCCTCTTACCCCTCAACACCGTGCGGCACGTCTTCAGTGGTGTCAAGCCAGAGCGACTTGGAGGGCAGAATGGAGGTCTGTGGTCTTCACGGATGAAAGTTGTTTCTGTCTGGGTCAGAGTGACGGTCGCACAAGGGTCAGGAGGAGGAGTTGGAAAGTCCTGTTGTCAAGCTGTATCCGTCGTCGGCATACTGGCCCCACCCCTGGACCCCCTGGTGGTTATCCCAGTCACCATGACGGCAAATGTTTACATTCGGATGGTTGTTGAACCCATTGTGCTGCCATTCATGGCTGGTATGCCAGGGGGGCTGTTCCAACAGGATAACGCTCGACCCCCACA
This sequence comes from Rhysida immarginata, assembly GCA_023313115.1. Taxonomy (NCBI): domain Eukaryota; kingdom Metazoa; phylum Arthropoda; class Chilopoda; order Scolopendromorpha; family Scolopendridae; genus Rhysida; species Rhysida immarginata. The sequence continues at coordinate 73,892 of JAHWFO010041447.1, read as the reverse complement.
CAGCCGCTGCAACCCAACGTGCCCTTCAGAGTGTCCACATCCTACCATGGCCAGCACGATCATCAGATCTGTCGCCCATCGAGAACGTCTGGGACATGGTCGGACGCCGTGTCAGGGCTCTTCCACAACCAACAACAGCTGTCGCTGATCTGACCATCCAGGTGGGAATGCCACCCCACAAAATGACATTCGGCATCTCTACGACTGTATGCATGCACGTGTGCAGGCCTGCATAGACCAGCACGGCGACTACAGCGGGTACTAAAGTCCGTGCTTTTCACCATGTACAGGGTGGCGCTGGTGGCGCCCCCTATAAGTTGTAACCTTGAAACTTGAATCAATTGAATAAATACCATAGCTGAATACTGTTCAAATTTCATTCATCTAGCACAAGTCGTTCGTGGTGTTGGGATTTTTTTTTTTCCACCGGTATACGTATTTCGGTCATTATTCAACGCAGATTACAACGAAATGAGTTGATAACAGGCAATTTATAAGAAAATGTTCACTTTAGACAGCCAGTCAGCAACAGAAAACCATAGCCAATCAGTATCTTAGAGTGAACACGTTTACAAAATAATTTAATTGACAGGCTGAATGATCAAATATGTGTTTTCCTTAGATAACCAATCAGTTAGTAAGAAAACCAGCCAACCAGAAAAACGTAAAAACACATTTACAAAGCGAAAAATATATTAACAAAAAGAACAAAATACAAAGACAAAATAACTACATATTATGGCAAAGTTTTAACAAAATTGAGTCGCCAAGGGGGCCATAATCATTGTTCAACAGTTGTTCCGGATTTTTCTTCCCTATTTCCAAGGTCTCGTATGCATCTAGAAGAAATGTTTTTCACCGACCTAGGAAGACGACAGTCCTGTTTCAATATTTTGTGCCCAGAATCCAGCATGTGCTTAGCTACTACGGATCTCTGGCTTGGGCAGTGTGTTCTTTTAACCTAGTCAGGATGTTATGGTCAGTTGCTCCTTGGTAAATCTTGGGGCACTGACTGCATTTTATTTCATATATCCCGGATTGTAAAAGTGGGGCCGGGGGGGGGGGGGTTGCATCCTTTGGGTTACCCAGTAAATTCCTCAATGTGTTAGGATTTTTATGCGCTATCATCCTTGAAGATCACTTGTAAATTTCTATTAAGGCCGCTATTGTAGGAGATGGACAATCTATACTTATTGAGACTCTTTTCTTTTGAGTGTGGTTGATTCTTTCACCAATTTTACGAACTTTCTTCTGCGAACCAAGTCTTCCACCAAACTCGGACTGTAGCCATTGAGGGTGGCTACCCTTTTGATATGTCTGATTTCATAACGGAACCTTTCATTGGACAAGGGAATATCCAAACTTTTATCAACTAGAAAGATGTAAGCTGCCAATTTTTGGCTCCAACAATGATTGGATGACTTGTGGGTAGGTTTCCGATAAATATCGAATTCCAACCAGTTTCCTGCACGCATAATTTTTAAAACTAGAAAGCGATCATGCCATTATACTCCAATTGCACAGTGAACAGAATGGTTGAATAATGGCTATTTAAAAAAGTTAAAAAGGTTTGGATTTATTTAAAATTGGCGATCACAAATATATCGTCGACATAACAAAGCCAAACTTCTGGAAAATAAGACCCGGAAGACCAGAGTTTGGCTTCGAATTTCCTCGTGAAGATTTCTGCTAGAATGGGGCTCAAACAACTCCCCATCAGAGCACCATCTGATATATGAAAAAATTCCCTTTGGAAGTGGAAAAAATTATTATTGACACATAGCTTATAAAGACGTAGAATATCTCTAATTAACGAATTATCGACCTTGTTATTTACAAAAAAAAAAATCCAAGGTGTAAGAAATCCAAGGTGTCTTTGATCGGTAAGTTTGGGAATAATGAAGTGACATCAAACGAGACCAATAAACACTGGTTGGGGATAGTGACAGATTTCAACTTGTTAACCATATCAATGCTATTCTTTACCGACAAATCTAAGGGGTCCAGAACCAGACGACATAAAAAATAAGGATTGTTTTTTTCTTAAATTGGACAAAGGAAACTGTCATTATCATTCATAAGTCCGAGTATTTTTCTTGTGTTTCCCAACTCGTAAAAGATGGCCCCTACTCTAAACTTGTAAAGGATCAAACAAGGACACAAGGAAACTACTAACCCACAACAAAAGTTTATTCATACGAATGTGCATTTCGTCAGCCAAGCTGCCTTCATCAGCGTATCCAAGACTTGATCAAGACAGACTTCTGTTCAGATGAAGAACTCTCTGTCCTCATCAAGTCTTGGATACACTGACGAAGGCAGCTTGGCTGCCGAAATGTGCATTCGTATGAATAAACTTTTATTGTGGATTACTAATTTCCTTGCATCCTTGTTAGTCTTTGTCCACAGTTTCTGGCTCCAATTCTCTTTGTAAAGGATCCTTTACCTAAGTTGGTCAGAACAGTTAATAGCACGTTATCTTCCTGGAAGAATTTAATCAGTCCCTCTGTGACTCGGCATTTATTGGTCTCAAACCCCATTCTTCCTAAACATTATGCTCTCCCAAAGATACATAAACCAGGTAATCAATTCCGTCCCATTGTTTCAAATATTTCTGCTCCAACCTATGGTCTTTCTATGTTTTTAGCAGAATTTTTAGGTCGTCTGGTTTTGGGTCTCTTAGATTTGTCAGTAAAGAATAGCATTGATGTGGTTAACAAGTTGAAATCTGTCACTATCCCCAACCAGTGTTTATCGGTCTCGTTTGATGTTACGTCATTATTCCCAAACATACCGATCAAGGACACCTTGGATTTCTTACATACTGTTTTGATAGATAACAAAGTCGATAATTCATTAATTACAGATATTCTAAGTCTTTATAAGCTATGTGTCAATAATAATTTTTTCCAGTTCCAAGGGGAATTTTTTCATATGTCAGATGGTACTCCTGTGACAATATGCTATTCTCGCTATGGATTTTATGTAAACAAAATCCGTGGGTTTATTTACTTCTCTCCTTTTATTAATGTCATCGCTTTATTATTCGGAATCATGTATCTATTTTGTTTATTTGTCTCATAACTTTATTCTAAATGTATATTCCATTGAACAATTGATCGATTTTACTATTTATTCCCACGCCCACGCCCACTACAAGACCTAAGCATAAGCGTCACCCACACTGAGGTACGAGTTGTTTTCATTCGCGAGGGATATTATGAACTCAAAGCAACGAGGCAATGGGGTAGTACAAAAAATAAATCTTTAATAATGAGAATAATCCTGAGTAAAAATATACATATAAATTACAACAACTGCAACAATATATACTCAAACCGCAAATATAGGGATTCCCAGGAGGAACAACACCCATCTGAACTTTTCTATTAAACGCTACCGTTTAACGCCCATATAATAGTAGTATCAATGCACTTTTAATTAACTACTACCTATTTAGAGGTCAGTGCTTTCTAAATCGCCTTGCAGCTCACAAGATGTGCAGGAAGCACACGCTTTTGCCACCCATAAGTGCCTCTGGCAATCTCGGCAACCACACTGGGCAACCATTAACACCAGCACATATCTGGCAATGAACAAGACTCAGTCTTGTTTAATGGGTTCAAATGATGGTCGCGAGTGACCAAGAAAGCATCATGCCTTCCTTTATTTCCTCCAACCCTTGACTGCATCCGATTTGCAATTCATCTTGGATTGGAGAGGGGAAGAAGACCAAAAGCTTAGATTCTTAACTCAATGAGTCCATGGTGCCACTCATACTCGGCGTACGTCAGCGGCTGCAGAGGCCAATTGCAGACTTGAATCAGTTTGCTAAATTACCATTTCGCATAACCACAATACAATAGAATGTGCGCAACAGTCTGTAGATTGACGGAAACATATGTCTTATTAGAGATGGGGCAACCAATAGGAACAAGAAAATGAAATAAAGAACAGTCTCACCAAAAGATATCAGCACATCGATGGCTTCTTATCTTGGACGAACTACATTCTTTACGAGAAACATTGGGGAACATCGAACGCTGCATTGTCGAGGTTCATGCGTTTCCACTTTTAACTACTACTGATGCGGAGAGGCAAATATTGGACAAGCTCAGCTTTGTATGGTAAACGACATAATACATTTTAAGCTGTTTAAATGCCCTAGTTTTCACTTTTCCCAGGGAGATGTGAATTTTTTTTTTCGTTGCTCTTAGTGTTTTTTTCTTTCCTTTCTCATTGCATCCAGCGTTCCTGCTCTTTTTTTCTTTTTCAGAGATGCTCATCGAAAGGGGAAGGGGGGAGGAATCTTCTCTCTGACCTTTTCCCAATCAAGAAAAATGGAATGAAAAAGATAGTGATGGAGAGTGTCAGTTTCAAGCGACGCGTCAGTGTTTATCGAATCACAATCAAGAAACTTAAGAATGTAATGGGGATCAAGAAAATGAGCTAATCCTTTAAAAGATGAGGAGCGTGGGAAACACACTCTCGGAATTTAATGATCAAACAGTGAGCACATTGAAAATGGAACAATCGCCTCAACAGAGAACACTCAGAACTGCCTTGTTTTTTAAGTTATGCATTGTGAGGAAAAAAGACATTATGTTTATGAATATCTCGGAAATGAATGCAAACTGTAAGCAGTGAATCACCTCTTCCATGATATATTGGATGGAGAAATATATCATGGCAGAGATCCCACCACGCATGGTGCACAGCTATACTGAAGCCAACACCGGTGGATAGCGACTTGATTTCAGTGGGCCAAGAATCAAAGACTGGGAAGGGATAGCTGGAGTCTGATCCACGGAGGGAACAGATGGACACAAGCGGGATCCCTGAGCAGCAGCAACAGCATCAAGTAACAGCGCGACCGGCAGCAGGGACAGCTTCAGACATCGAATGAAGAACGACGGATCATCACAGCTACGAATCGGAAGCGCAACATCAACATGTTCACTGCTCAAGCATGTGCAGATAAGTTTACTGAGATCTCTTTTAACTCTTTTGGGCCTTCACATGTGAATTAGTTAATTTGCTTGTGAGTAACAATTTATGAAACAACGCGTGTGATAATTTTCTCTTCAATTAAGCAGATTTTATGAACTGCATCGAAACGTTGAGCAATTGTGAGCCACAATATTTTATACCTCTTATTAAGCATTAATATTTAAGTTTTGCATATTGCTAACACAACTAATACCTTTCAGTTATCTCGTTTTTCCATTTATCTGATAACAAGAAGAACAAGATAAGAGGAAAAGGGTTTTTTCAAACCAAGCATTTATAATGTTTTTTTTTAGTGGCAACAATAAAGCTTAATTTTGCAACAATAGACAATAGATACATTTAACTCTCTCCATAACGAATTGTCCAATTGTCACAACAAACAATTCGTAGTAATGAATTAGTACCATTAGAACACGAACCAATTAACCGATTTGAAAAATTTTTTCTTTAACATAAATTGTCATCGATCCTGTGTTTGTGTGTCAAATTCCAGCTCCCTGGTTTGTCCGGAAGTTGGTTTAATATTAATTACAAGATTTGACCTAAACAAACTAACATTGCAAGTTTAATAAAAGCTTTTAATAAAGCATATTTCTTTATTTAAATCAATGTCTTTATTACAATTACCTGATGGGCCTGATCTTAAGACATTGGGGGAGTAGGGAAGCATCTAATATTGTGACAATAATCATACTCCACACAAGGCTGTATAGTTTTAAGTCGATTTCTGCACACGTGCACTACCTCATTGTATTTGGAAATAAAATACACCGAGTACAAGGGGGAATATTACACTTCATAATTTATTAGCTAAATGTATAGAGCTGCTCTTATAAAAAGCCCAAGCAAATATCGTGAAAATTGAGAAAGATATTGCCGATAGAATGAGTTGAATTTCAGTTGCTCTCAAAAATAAACAAAACGATAAGGGGCTTTCTCCAAACTTTATTTTTGGATCGGACACCAGTATCAAATTCTTCTCCTTACGCTGACATGAAAAAATATTGACTTCATATTGACTTCATATCAGCGTAAAAAGAAGTTGATACTGGTGTCCAATCCAAAAATAAAAGTTTGGAGAAAGCCCCTTATCGTTTTGTTTATTTTTGAGAGCAACTGAAATTCAACTCATTCTATCAGCGATATCTTTCTCAATTTTCACATTATTTGCTTGGGCTTTTTATAAGAGTAGCTCTATACATTAGGCTAATAAATTATGCAAAAGACAATTTGGTAACAAATGCGCAGTTAAATATTATTTAGTAAAAAATGCTCATATTTCATCAAATATTTAATATTTTTCTATTCTGATTGCAGGGTGTTGTCTGTACTGTAGTTTGTCAAGTTTTCTGTAAATGGCATTGCATTGGGTTGAAAATCTTGCGTGTTATAAACAAAAAACTTACGAAAACAGTTCGACCTTTTTAAAGAAACCTTTATATCTCCATGAATATACGTGCTATTCTCATACAAATGAACACAGAAAAGTAAAACAAGCCTCTTAAGCATATGCTACAGCTACAATGCATTTCAAGCATTATTTTTTACAGGGTGATTCCAAACATTATTTTTTTGGTTCACTTCTTTGCTGGTCCCCTATTTGCCTTCGGGAGAAAACCTTCACTGAAATATATGAGGTGTAACATCCTTTTTACACCCCTGAAATTTCAGGATAATTCGTCAAGTATTTTTCTAGATATTCGACAAAACGTCTAAAATCGAAAGTGTCTGGTCATTAATGGCAATATGGTGTAGATTGTCCATCTTCTACAATATCGGCCTTAATAGAAATTTACAAGCGATCTTCAAGGATGCCCAATTATACAGGGTGATTATAATTAAAGTTACGATTTCAAAAATCATTAATTTGAAAACTACTCGTCAGAATAACCTGATATTTTAGCAGAACAGCTGTGAGGCAATGGAATTTTGTTTGGCGAAGGAAAAAATAAAGTTCCAAAATCTGACGAGTAGTTTTCAAATTATCTATTTTTGACCTCGTAACTTTAATTATAATTACCCTGTACATAGCGTATAAAAATCCTAACATGTTGACAGGGTTCATTCTAGACTTAAAGGGCAGGGTGCTAAGGGCTAAAAAAAGGCACGACATTATCAAAAAAGGGCACTTAATTTACAAAAAAGGGCATTATGTTATAAAAAAAGATTTTTTTTTCTATAAAAAATGAATAGTTCTTTTTGAAGTTCCTTAACCCTTTACAAGATTTTAAGATTTTTTTTTGTGGGCGCATCTTCGGGTGTTGGGGTACGCAATCAGGTTCAAAGATTCAAAGTGTAAATCCACCCGTTTGGGTGCACTTCGGTGGAAATTTTTCATCGAGAGGGCAAACCGGGTGGTGCACCCTGTAAACCCCGCCTAAAATGAACCCTGCGTTGAGGAATTTACTGGGTAACCCAAAGGATGCACCCCCCCCCCCCCTTTTTACAATCCGGGATATACGAAATAAAATGCAGTCAATACCCCAAGGTTTACCGAGGAGCAACTTGCCATAACATCCTAACTAGATTAAAAGAACACACGGCCCATGCGAGGTCTGGCCGTCCAGAGAGATCCATGGTAGCTAAGCACATGCTGGATTCTGGGCACGAAATATTAAAACAGGATTGTCATCTTCTTAGGCTGTTGAAGAACGGTCTGATGTTTTTTTGTTGTTTTTTTTGCCTGTTGAGGGGCTCCCCAGAATTATATATAATATGAATGATGTATGTTCCTGTAGTAAATATTCTATAGATAAAATAAAGTACGTTTTACCACATAGCTACTTGATCAAGTCACCTAACATTTGGGTCCCGAACCCATTATGGTTCCATGCCCCCACGCATGTGTGACGTATACATTATTCATTGTTAACAGTCGGTCGGCCAACCAAACTAGGGTGGGGTCAAACAATAGATCCATGCCCTTTTGGCTCCGCCATTATTAACCAAAACCCCTGTACGTCTCTAATCCCAACTCCACCACCCTGAGTTGTATCCTACCCTGTGATCGTATAGTGCTAATTCTCATAAAAACATAATAAAAGATTTGTGACCGCAATAACTTTATAAATTAAACAATTCCCTTCCCCAGCTGTGATTATCCTACCCTCTTGAACAAAAGAAACACCGACATTAAGAGTACCACGTGCATGTCTATACCAGGAATAAGGCGCATGGAAAACTGATCTCACGTCAACAAAATAGATTTATTGAAAGGCAAATCTGCTTTATAAGAAAAAAAAGATCATTCTAAAAATTACATATAAAACGAAACAAACAGCTGAATTTCAGAAATGGCCATGAAAAGTAATTTGATTATGACTGTAATTAATTATGTAAAACAAAATAAAAGGCTCTAAGAAAAGTTGTCCCCCCCCCCCCCCTTTTTTTGTGTCGCACGGTTAAGCTTCCCCATAATTGCTTGCTAATCAAAAAAAAAAATAATGTTCAGAGTTTGTCCGGTTTCTCACAGTTCATACTTTGCAAAGTTTATTCCCTCTTTTTTTTTTATACGCTCGAGCTCGAATGAAAGTTCTACTTATCTTTCCGTCACCAACATCAAATTCACAGTCCATAGGATTTCCTCTCTCCTCGTCTTGCTTGCCCAAGGTGACGCTTGCCATCTCCGACGTTGCCGGTGTCTGCCGCCGCTGCCGCCGTCGTTCGTCAGCACCCGTTGCTTGGCCTGCCTGGTTACCGACTCGATACGCCGCTTCACGCCACGGTGTTCCCTTGAGTCTTCCCGCCAGCGCAGCCTCCCGCCGATCCACCTTCTCCCGACGGCCAGCCGGGTCACGTTAACCTCTCCCGCTGGAGAATGTTGCCGTCGCCTCCGCTGTTGATCTCATTCCTCCTTAGCCATGGCTGAACGACCTCCACGCCATGGCAGGCCGAGCTTCGACTGCCAGGCGTGGAGCCGAACTTCGAAAAAAACTTTCTTTCCTCGCTACCACATAGGGATATCTGCACACAACCTTTTCAAGAGAGAGTCGTCGATTGAATTTATTAAAAATTCCTTTCCTTTCCCTTTTAAAATTCCCACCACGCTTTTCGTTTAATTTTTACTAATAGTCCCGCACTTTGAGCCTCAGCCAATCGGTAATTCCAGCACTTTTATTAGGAAGGAGGGTACAGGTTATTGTGACCTGGAGTGGTGAGGGGAACGTGGAGTTGTTTGTGGTGAAAGGTGTTTACAGTTTTGTTTTTTGTTTGCGAATGTTGGCATTATTAGATTAGTTATAGTGATAATTGATTAAAGTAATTCTGGGAGTTCAGAACTTAACGAAATGGAATGGTTCAAATGAGCACAGTCGGAATTGGGAAGGAAGTAATGGGAATTATGGCTATGGGAATTGTGTAGTTTGGTTACAGAATTTTATAGATGAGAAGGGAAGGAAGTAAATATAAGTTTAATGATTATGTAGAGGGGAAACGTATGAAGGGTGTCAAGTGGAAAGTTACGAGCCATCGTTAGTTTTATGCGTTGAGGATATTATTAAGGGTGTAGGGGTATAGGAACGGACAAATAGTAGATAGGTGATTGAGAAGGGGCATAGAGGCCAGGCACGTACGGGCTTGGAGGATAAGTTCGAGGTCTTTCGTCGGGCACATGTGACATACCAGGGAATGTCACTGTGGTGTCTCATGTATCCTGGTGGAAGAAATGTAGTGTTTTGTTTTAAGTAGCTTGTGTTGTGGTCATAACCGCGTTTTACAGGGCAGCATGAGCGGTTTGAATGCGTTGTTCTGTGTGTATGTGCGATGTCTGTTTTATTTGTAGAATTGAGTATTTGTCGTTTGTTTGTTGGAAGCAAAGGGTGAATTTTTATTATTTTTTAAGCGTGGATCTGTTGTCATTATAAGTCGTAATTGTCATATCTGTGTTTGTGTTTAAATGTAATGGCATTGTTAACGGCGATGTGGTGAGCTTTGTTGGCCTTGTGGAATTTTGAAAATAAAAACAGACCAGCTGCCAACAAAGCAATGGTTACTATAGGGATATGGTTTGTTACAAAGAAATGAGCGATGGGGGATTGTTGCCTTTTTCGTGATTGTTTTTTTTCGTTCTAGAGAAAATTGGGCATTCGTTGCGAGCAGACGTTGCGATAAATCCGAAGAACAGTAACTGTTCTTTATCATGACCCGTTGGTTGTGTTCCTCCTGCCACACCATCGAAGTATCAGCAAACGAACTCGCTCATTATGCCGTGTTCTGCATGGAACAAGTGTATAAACTCTGTTAGAGAAAGCATTTGTATCTGTTCAACAGAAATGAGGCACCTGTAACTTTTAGTTTAAGTTAGGTTAAACGCTGCCTGATGTAGTGTAAGGAATATGCAAATACTCCGAAGTTCAATTGGAAAACCCATGATTCCTTAGAGCAGGGCGACGGAGAACCCTTGGCAAGCAAAACTCCTATCGAGCGCATAGTGTTGCTATGCCGAGCCGAGTAGTGCACAAAGTGTTCCTGTGCCGCGCAGTGCGGTGAAGCCAATACTCGCCAAGAGGGGTTACCGTGCCTCCTCCCTGTTTCTCCTCATTAAAAGCGGCACTTAGCGGGAATACTTATTCGGGGGTATTGGTTTCATTGTCGTTTGCGTGAAACTGTTCTGGAGATGCTCGTAATGTATAATACAGCTGATTGAGCATAAGCAGTATTTGCGTGAACACCCACTACAGGTTTGATTTACCGGCAAATGTTTTGCTTTGAGAACTGCTCTGTCTTGTCCAGGCGGTTTTGATTTAAGCTGACTTTTTTTTTGCATGTTGAACCCCCCCCCCCCTGCCCAGAATTATATGTAAGATGAATGATGTATGTTCCTGTAGTAAATATTCTATAGATAAAATAAAATATGTTTCACCACATAGCCACTTGATCACGTCATCTCATATTTGGGTTGATGGTTCCATGCCCCCACGCAAGTCTGACCGATTAGCTTGACATATACTGGGGAGAAGTGCGGGGACATCTCAAATTAATTATTTGGCTTTAATTTCTAAATTTTCTGCTAATTACCGGTGGTGCAGTCATTTTAAGTTTATTAAAAAATAATTAAACCGGAACCCTTGTATATTGTAGGTGCAGCTTCAACAATTGGATCTGCGACTTTTACATAAGGTATGAAGAAAATCATGGAAAACAGAGCAACAGTATGTACAGGGTGGTTATAAATAAAGTGACACCATTTAGACCTAGTGATTTTTTTAGAAAATATGTATAACCGGGTGCTCCAGTGGAAACACCGGAAGTAGCCCTAAAAATGGGACCTCCCAAAATACCGGAAGTAGTCCCAACAGCGAGACTTGCCAAAATACCGGAAGTAGATTTTGCCAGGTAATGCTTGAAATTTAATACAGAACCTAGATAAAAATACAAAGAGAACATATGAAAGTACATTCAACATTTTGTTGGACATGGAACCATAGGGTAACAGAGCTTTTCAATGCTCTGTACCGGAAGTATTAATCACGTGGCTGCAAACGACAGGAAACACGTGATCGTTGCGCACGGCTCTAGAGGAGGGAGGCGTTTAAGTAAAGAAATTTGTTTGTACAGATTAGTATCTATTACTGACTACTGTTTTAAAAAATGCCGGGCGCAACGAAAAATGGCCGGGCGCAACGAAAAATGGCCGGGTGCAACGAAAAATGGCCGGGTGCAACGAAAAATGGCCGGGTGCAGCGCCAGGCTAAAAACGCCTAGAAAAATCACTAAGACCCTTCTAGCGGCCGTTCTGGTAATCAGATTTTGACGAAACTTGAGATATATGTTATACAGACCATGGGGAAGAGAATTTTGCAATAAAAAAAATTAGTTCACATTTTGACTGCTATGTCAAAATATGGCGCTGGTCATGTAAGAAACTTTCTGAGAATTTTTACTCAATCAGAGATGTTATGCAAATGAGATGTAAAATTAGAAAAGCTTTAAAATGACAATGAAATTAAATGTAAAGTCATTATTCACGATGGCTTTAGCTAAAAAGGATCGAGCTTTATTGGTGAAGTTATTTTACCAGAACTGCAGTAATGCTTCTGCTGCACTAAGAGAATATCGACGTTTGAAAAACTTGTGAAACTGGCCTATATCCATTAATGGTTTAAAAATGATGATTAAGAAATTTGAAAAAACTGTTGAGTTGGGTGTGCTGCCAGGGAGAGGACGAAACTAATTGCAAATGAGACTGTGGAAGACGTTGCTGCTGTAGTGGAGAGTGCTTCAAGTTCATAATATTCTTCAGCAAGTGCTTGTGCCGTATCACGTGATTTGTCTATTCCGTGGTCTATGGTACAAAAAGTTTTGCATTCCATTTTAAAGTGGTATCCATACAAGATCCAGGTGGTTCAAAAGTTGCTTCATGAAGATCCGGAAAAACGCACTGATTTTGCTTGTCAGTTTTTGGCTAGAATAGCCGTCGATAATGCATGGCCATGGAACATTTTGTGGTCAGATGAAGCGCATTTCACACTAGATGGAGCAGTGAATGCTCAAAACTGTCGCATCTGGGGTACTGAAAAGCCGATGGTTGTGCATGAAAAGCTTTTGCACTCTGATTATGTGACTGTATGGTGCGGATTCACTTCACATTTCATTCGTGGCCCCTTTTTCTTTGAAGAGAACAGTCCTCAAGGCACTAAAAGATGTTCAATCACCAGTGCTTGTTACTGCGAACTTCTGCAGCAGAAAGTCATTCCTGCTTTACAAGAAAGACAATGATTAGACACTACTGTCTTTATGCAAGATGGTGCAACACTCCACATTGCACGATAAGGAATTGAAGGAACTGCTTCATGCTCATTTTGGAGATGATCGGGTGATTTCGAGAACTTTTCCAACTGCATGGCCTCCTCGTTCACCGGACTTAAACCCTTGTGACTCCTGATTGTGGGGATATTTGAAAGATAATGTGGAAGAATATGGACTGTCCCTGAATTGAAAGCAAGCATAACACACCATATCACTGCGATTCCTTAGGAAACCCTTCACTCTACTGTGGAACATGCAATAATGCGCTTTGAACATGTCATTGACACTAATGGAATGCACATTGAACAAATGATCTGATTTTATAAATTTCTCTGCTTCTAACTTGTTTTTGTTATTATTCATGAACCATATTTTGATGTAGCGGTCAAAATGTGAACTAATTTTTTTATTGCAAAATTCTCTTCCCCATGGTCTGTACAACATATATCTGAAGTTCGTCAAAATCTGATTACCACAACGGTCGCTAGAAGGGTCTAAATGGTGTCACTCTAATTATAACCACCCTGTAGCTTGTTTCAACCAAAAACATAATTTGGATCATAGACTTAAAACGTTCATCAGTGCCTCTATTGTCACATCTTGCTTGGCGTTATAATGATATTCTGTACTTTTTTGAGTATTTTTGATCTTGAAAAATAACTTGTTAAGGGGGGGAGGCCGTGTGGGTTTTCACTGAAACACAACTTTAGTAAAGTTAAGCAACATCAGGAACGGCTAGTCACTGGATGGGCGGCTTATCGGTGACTCAGGATCTTCATCCCCCCGGCTGCTGTGATCATCATACAGCAGTCGTTAATCCAGGTCCATCCAGAGACCCAACTCGTCGGGTTCAGGCCATACAGGCTCTGGATGGACGTATTGGATTACGAAGAATTAAAAAAAAAAATAAAGAGTGGTGTTAGCAATTTCTCAAAAAGTTTCTGACAAGAAAACTTTTACATAAAGTAGAACACATGAAGGTTTACACAGTAGACTTTACTAAGTTAAGTTGCTTAAATTAATAGATGAAGTTTTCACCAATTTATGAATCTGCACTCTATACAAGTAAATGCTCTTATGTGAAGTCCGATAAACACCAGCAGCAATCTAGTATAAAACATACTGGTAACACTAAGATTTCTGTTAATCATGTATTGTTCGTTGATTTCATCCATTTTTCATAAACTTTATCACAAAGTAAGGGTGGGGGTCATTAAAAACTAGTCATTTACTAATTTATTGCTTTCAGAAGTTAATAGGGTTGATGAAACCCCGATATATAAAATGCAAACTATTGCCAATTTTCACCTGCATCAGATTTTGAAGGAATAAATAAATCAGATGTCCATTCGAAAATTGATGAAATGGCTTTGGGCTTCAAGTATGTTCTTTTCGAATACAGTAAAGGCAGAAGTGAACCATGAGAAGTAGGCAGAGCAGACTTTATTGATGTAGTTGTCTTAAATTTTGGACCTGTATCCCACTTAATCTCTCTATAATCCTACTTTCCTTAAGGCTTCTGATTTTGCAAACCTATGCTAGGTTATTCCAGGACCAGCTTTTCCCCCAAAATTAAGATAATGAAGCACACTGCATGAGGTGTGAGCAATGTTTTCTTCACACATAGAAGCTATTCCTGTTTGTTCCTAGGTGGCGACACTGCAACACGGATTTCGTCTATTGATGGCTGTAGAAGAAAAGCAAAACGAGACATAAAATCCTTGGAATGAAACCCAAAAAATAGCTGACGTTCCTGCTAGAGACTATTTTTTTGCCAAAGCTAAATAATTGGTATTGTGCATGATTGGTGCATTTGAGTAATCTATATGTGGATAGTACTCTAAGCTGTTCGCTCTTATCCATCTCTGCAAGGAGGCTGAGAATGGTGATACAGGATGATTCAAAAGTTACTATGCAAGTGGCATCCACTCACAATAACTTTTGAATCACCCTGTATTAAATAAGAGGACAAGGACATACTACTCTGGAAGTGTATCTACCAATTCAGAAGATTCAGAGAATAAATAATTTGTGCGAGAGAACTTTTAACAACTCATGAAGAATTGAAGCAGAAGAAATGCACTACTGCACATAACTTTTGAATCGCCCTGTAATTGTGGACAGGGGACAATCTCCCTGTATTGTGTATATCCTGTAACATTGATCGTCCAAAATTCTTTCATTATATTTAATATAAACATGTCAGTATACCTCAAATATGAACGTATTTATTTATTTAAAGGGGAATGACATGAAATCAGAAGTTGTAAAATTCTTTTCATTTTTAATAAAGAAATCTTATTTTAAAGGCCACTTTTGGTAATATAATTCATTTTGAATTTTGTCAAAAACTCCTACAAGAGCGTTGCTTACGACTTCAGCTAGCCAAACCAAGGTCGACGAAATTTACACGCCGTGGTGCGATTCACAGGCCCAGGCCCGACGAGATTTACAGCGCCTATAAATCTTGTCGGCCTCAGTTTGACTAAGTTGACGTCGCTTGCAGCTAACATTTTTGAAATTACAAAATTTCCCTAAAACGTTTTTAAAAATTAAATTACGACAAACATTCTAGGATTAAATAATTTTCTTCTTTATTTGCAGGTTACCAAAAGACACAGAACAAAGGACAGCGTGGATATCTGCTATGAAGAGAGAAAACTGGATACCAGCTGAGAGAACTTATTTATGCAGTGAGCACTTTAAAACTGATTGCTTTAAAGAAGTGAATGGCAGGCGGTTTCTAAAAGAAGGTTCAGTGCCCACAATTTTTGAGTCTTCAGAACATGTGCGATCAAAAATTGCCCATCGCCGCCTTTTAAATCGTGACGATCCAATTAGTCTTGATGTTGAACAGATGTCTACTATATCAAGTGACTCATTTGATATAGAAAGAGATCATAATTACTTCTTGGAGAATCCCTTGAAAAAGTTAAAAACTTTGGAAAAGAATGAATTCATTTTGAAAAATTGCATGAAAGTTGCTAAACAAAAAATTCGTAGGCAGCAGACAGCTTTATTAGAAAAAGAAAAAATCATTAACAGGCTGAAAGCACAAATTTGTGAATTAGAAAAGAATCTTCTAGAAAAAGAGTTTAATATGGAAATGCAAAATTCAATGACTAGAACAACATAAAGTATCTCTCAGTGCAGCAATGCTGTTAAACATTTGCTTTGATTTTTACACTGCAGGTTTTAAAGAAATTGACAGTGAAATTCTTTTATCATAATATTTATAACGAATATGATAATTCCAGATTAATGATGCAATTCATTAATAATATTATTTCTATTATTTTTCACTTCATTTTAATTAATTTTGTTGTTTACTTTGTGCTAGTCGCTCAGCAAATTAGGGTGACTAGCTTAATAAAAGCATTTTTTTCTGGTTGGTCATTTATATGTCCTGGATTTTTCATATCAGCTAAAACATTTTAGGATTTTAAAGTATTTGAAATACCATAATTTGTGGAATATAATGTCATCTAAAAATTAGATGTGTATTATACAGGGTGGTGCAAATAAAAGTACAGTGGGGGACCACAAATCCGGAAGACCGCGAATCCGGAAATGGGTTTGATTACCG
>JAHWFO010041447.1:31327-52359 GCA_023313115.1 Rhysida immarginata | reverse complement strand
CCCCCCCCCCTATTACGAACTGATATATACCCCCTTTTCTATTTGGCCACATTAGATGGTTAAATTAGTAAAAATTTCACTTACCTTGGTAGCATGATCAGTCATCGCGCGATGTGCAGATAGTTAACATTTACCGATAAAATGTATTATGTTATAAACAAGAATGTCATAATAGTTTCGTTTGCTCATTTTCTACAACGAATATTTACCTTAACTCGTCATTAGGAACTCGGAAAAAGAAAGTTCAGGATTTTCTTTGAATTATTTCTGCAATAACTTGCAATACACTGGGATCCTCCTTGTTTTTTTTTAGACATTATCAAAATGCGTTAGACAATATCTAAATATCTTTTTCAAAGTAGTTATGTATTTCAGATAGACGATGTGTTCGACACGATCATGGCAGTTACAATTTTAAAATGAGGTCAGCCCTTCAAGCAAAAATAGGATAGCTACACATAATTTTAGTTTCGTACTTGTGATTTATATGCCGTACATCAGTTGTCGCTAAAAAACGGAAGTACGAAAAATTTCGTCCAGTTTCGCCTCCAGGTTAATTGCTCCATGGGTCAGGCCAGGAACATCAGCGGATAGTGAAAAACCTTATTATAAGACAGTCAAGATAGTCTTCAAAATAGTTCACAATGACAAGTTATGCAAGGTTGGTTTGGTTGGTTTATTAGAAATTTGGCGCCGACTACTAAGGTCATTTTGCACCTTTTATACAAGTTATATCTGTACGCAGCACGGTACAAACACAAACATCCTTATGCCCTTGGTGGGATTCGAACCCACGACCAGGCGGACTCGAGAACTAGAAAGCCTACGCCCTAGCCCTCTCGGCCACCTGGCCGGCAGTTATGCAAGACAAAAACTGTGGACACAAATCTAAAGAAAGAACTTATGAAAACACTAATGCACAAAAGCATTTTTTTTTTGACTCAGATGTACATTTCGGGGGTGACGCTCCCTTCATCAATGAGTAATTAGCAAGAGAAGACCATCACTATTTATAGGCCAAGCCTAGTTGCTAATGCCAATAACAACTTAACCTTAAAAGAAAGTAACCAATTAGTGACGTTAACCTTTACAATGTACAAGGGTTTTCCGAAAATAAGTTTCGTCATTTTTTTTCACACGGAAACTTTATTGCCAAAAAAAAAAAAAAAAACACACGGAAAAAATTATGTGAGCCTTGCTGCGTGTGGTTTTGCGTTGTCTTCCAAGAGCACAACATCTTCACTCAAGAGCCTTGGTCTCTTTAGTCGAATGGCGGACCTGAGTTTGGTGAGGGTGTCGCAGTAGCATGCTGCATTGATGTTCCCTTAATGAGGAAATCAATGAGAATCATACCTTTTGTGTCCCAGAACACTGTTGCAATAATCTTTCCTGCAGAGGGTGACACTTGGAACTTTTTCCTCACTGGTGAACTGGGATGCGACCACATTGTCAGTACACGTCTGTCTGCCATCGTGATTTGTACTCGAATAGCCTCGGGCACGCCTGTCTGCTGCTACTCTTTCTTCAAACTGATTGCACGCTACGACAAATGTTTCAATGTCGGTGGCAACTATGTTGAAAAATAGTGCAAGGTATATAGGGACGTGGACTTACTGCTTGGCTAGGTGGGACGAGATGGGTTACAGGAGGGGGAAAACTGTGGTCATTGGGGAAGCTGGGAGCGTTTGGGGACACGTCTAACCTCCATGAGTTCATGATGCCATGCTGTATTTTTTTTTTCCAATAAAGTTTCAGTGTGGAAAAAAAATGACAAAATTTTCGGAACAACCCCGTAAATTAATTTAACAAAAGAAACCAACCAATCACTGATGTTACCCTTTACAATAGCAATTAATAAAAAAAGAATTAGAAAACACTCTACTAATTCATAACAAAAATAAATTACTTGCTGATGTATTTGGTAAAAGGAAGCCAGTCAGCAATAGGCATGGGACCATCATCGCTATTAATAGACTGATAAATTCAACAATTGTAGATCTTTGCAACTGTGAACCATTTCAAATAAATCTGTAGAATACGCATGTTTTACTTTTATGATATGATCAGCAAAGAACGAAATACCCAATTTTGTATTCTTCATGCAAGCAATATGCTCGCTCATGTGCTTATTCACTCCCCTTTGCGAGGTGTCCACATAATAACAATCACAAGTAGCATATTTAAACTTGGAAACACCCGAGCATTCGATTAATGGAATCTTGTTTTTGATTTTGTTCAATTTTTTCTTTGTGGTATTATTACTTTTAAAAACTAGTTTAAAATCGTACTCTCTACAGATCTTCTTGCCGTAAGTCCTCTATTGAATTTTGTGTTAAGGGCATGACTAATACGTTTTTATAGTCTCTATTTCTTTTTCAATATGGTTACCTCTTCAATACTAGCAAGGGAACTACAGGAACATGTATCTGACAGATTCCCACCAAATTGAAATATGTAACTCATCTAAAGCTACTCAACTTTGTAAAGTGGTGTATATGTGCAATACTACGCTCTCAACTTCTTTCTTCACTACTCAACCATATGCATGAATCCACTTCATCTGAAAGCAACGCTATCACTTCCAAGGCATGCTAATGTGCAAAAAGTGCTCGAACAACTACGTGCATGTCCCTTGTAAAATGCATTTTTATTTTTTGCGCTATTCTATCAACCATTTTTTCATTATAACCGTTAAAATTTGTAAAAGATCTAATTGAGTCAAGTACCTTGTTTTTGGCGTCTTCTTCCAGCAGCAACACTAATGCTCTTCTTATCTGGTAGTAGAAAGATGCCAAACTTGTGCGAAAGATAATGGCTGGAGTCTTTGTTAATATATGCAGGAATAAAGTTGCTTTTCCTGTGTATATCAACTTTAACCCACCGTCCTCATGAATGACCAGTAAGTCAAGGAACGACAACTTGCTGTCCACCTCCATAGTGAATTTTATGTGAGGGCAAAGCTCATTGAGAGTGAAGCTAAGAACTGACTTATGTCATTACCTTTTGTGTTGAAGATGCAAAAGATATCGCCACTTATCTATATCATGGAACTGAAAAGTAGGTGTATGTGTGCAATACTGTTTTCCAATTTATTTATATAGAAGTTTGCCATGAATGGGCTGATATTACTACCCATTGGTGTGCTGTTAACCATTCTGTAAAATTGTCCATTAAAGACAAAAACATAATAAAACACAATAAGTCTCCTAACTAAATATGATGTCTTGGACCAGCCCTAAAGGAATATCATTCTTAAGTAGTATGTCTTCAGACGTGGTTAAGGTTTCTTTTACGGGAATACTTGGAAACTGACTTTCAATATAAAAAGAACCCAACCTTCATATTTCTTGCGTGAAGAACGCATAATTGGGTATTTCGTCCTTTGCTGATCATATTATAAAAGAAACATACTTATTCTACAGATTTGTTTGAAATAGTTCACAGTTGTAAAGGCTTAAATTTGTTGAATTTATTGGAGTCGTCTGAAATTGTAAAAAATACAGCAATTAATGATTTGCTGAATAGAGATGATGGTCCCATGCCTGTTGCTGACTTGCTTCCTTTTACCAAATACATCAAGTAATTTATTTTTGTTAATGAGCCTTTTATCCGGTTTGAGTTTTTTTCTAATTCTTATTATTTTTATTAATTGCTATTGTAAAGGGTAATATCATTAACCCCTTGGCTACTAATCACGAGTCTGACTCGTTGTCTGGTTCAAGTGCCTTATCGCTAGACCACGAGTCTGACTCGTTCTGAAGTTTCAGTTTCCACTGCAATTTTCTTTTTTTATTTTAACATGAGATGGCGATTGTTTACCATTCTGTATCTCTTTCTCTTTCATATACACTTTCTAGTTTTTAAAAATCTTCAATAGGTGGCACAAAAATCGAAAAGAATTTAATGCTTATCATTCGAACTTCACCATGTGCAATCGGTAGCAAGTGTCTTTGTCTGAGATTGAAAGATATTTATGCGAAAGTAATGATTCAGAAACGGATTAGGATCAAATCCCCGACCTTTAGATGTGTTTTCTGTAATTTTACCAGATACATTTTGGGAAATGACTTCTTCCAAAACTAATAAATACGCCAAACAATGTTTCGATAGCCAACCATATAAACAGAAAACATATGACGATTATATAAACGTTATCATACTTATTCTGACTACTAAAAATGTAAACTATATCCTGTAAAAATTTCATACAAATATCTTAATAAATAGTGTTTTTTTTTCATGTTATTTATTGCACTGTCTATCGTAGAATTTTTCCTCCATTTAAATAGAAACTTCTGACCCTGCTAACTCAAGGTCAAATCAGAGCACAAGGGGTTAATTGGTTGCTTTCTTTTATGTTAAGTTTGTTAGTGACACTTATAAATAGTTGTGAACTGGGCTTGGCTTATAAATAGTTGTGACAAGATGTGTGGCCCTGATGCGTGGGAGTCACACTTGTCAAAGATACTTGGAGGAACAAGATATGTTTATTAAGAACAACAAGAAAGCAAATGTTACAAAAAAAAAAAAAGGTGACTTCAATTCAAATAAGTTACTAAAGTAAATAATACAACAACTTAAAAATAAATCTGTCTCGATACGTTTTCCATTCTACTTGCAAACGAAGGCTCCTTAAGTTATTCATAACTACAAATCAAAGAAAATTAGAAACAAATAAATACAAACACCTTTATACAATTGATCATAACATAAAACAACCAATTGAGACTTCAAGGAAGATACGGCCACCTAATTATTGATGGGGACACAATAAAATACTAACAAAAGACAATAGGGAAATGGAGAATACACATAACTAATGTGTGGAACATTACATAAACAAAAAGGAATCGCCATGGATTCAAGATCCCGACTCCAATGTAAGGTTCAGTGACAAGATCATAGCCAATGGGAACCGATAGACTACAAATAGTCAGAAACAACCTGCAACAACAAAGTGCAGGACCCAAACTTTCCCATGATCAACAATAAACTGAAACTTAAAACCAAACAAAGTAACATTAACAAAACAACCTACGGGTTGTAATAAGCACACAAGACTCATCTTACAATAATCCAAAAGGGTTAACCAACACCTTCCACAAGAGTTGCAACACATTCGTAAACCTCCCACCACAGGATTGCCATGACGAAGGAAAGAAGTACAATAAAACAAATTAAATACAAAATATTACAAATTCTAATTCTAAGTATGTAGGGATGATCCGGCTCGAAAGATAAATTTAAGTCGGGATAATTAAGTTGTCCCTTGAAGGACCAAAGGACCAAATATGTACCGGAATCTAAAGGACTAGTTTATATCTCGAAACAAGTGGCGGCTTCCATGCAAAACCTCCACGATGGCCAAGTGAAGTGGGAATAAATTGTCCAGTGCATTTAAAGATTAAACTGAGTATATCTTTATTAACCAGACGTAGAATGGTTACTGCTGTTAACAAAGGGCAAAACATAAAAAGCTAACTTATAGCAGACGATCGCTACCACGACATGAAGGCATTAAAAAACTACCAACAACTGCCCATTGCTAGGCAACTAATCGCCAACATTCCAACGCAGCCAAGCGACAACATTGCCGAACAACAATCAACGTTTCAATTAGCGATCATCCGTAACTTTTATCATTGTTAAATACACAATACATTAATAAAATTCTGTGAATACGTAACTATTAATTAAATTAAGGTTAATTTCGATTGAAACTTATAATCAAAAAAATTTAAAATTATAGCTATTTAATTAGAGAGGCATAATAAAACTTAATGTCACTAAATCAAACAGCACAGTCATGACATCTCGCACTAGCCACAGCACAAAGCTGTGACACGTCGTTACATTCCGGCCCCCATGGATTTCTCGCGAAAGACTGATCCATCTTAAGTCCCAGACGACACAGCTTAGTCACTGGACGATGATACGTGGTAACTCTCTTCATTATGAAAACTCTCATGGAGGCCTCAACCACTCAAACTTGACCATCACCTGGCAATACAGCAGTGACAACTACTCTCGTGCAGAAGTTCTGTGGCTTCTAATCATCTACGATGATAACTAAGTCTCCGACTGTGATGATATCAGTTCGGGCCCCTTTTGTCGACGAATTAGTTCAGGCAGAAACTCCTTGCTCCATCGATCCCAGAAGCGATTTGCCAATGCTTGGGCAATCTTCCATTGTTTCCTGGAGAATTCATCACTCTCATCCAATACTATTGGAATGCTTGACCTTGGTCAGTCCCACCTCGCAAGAAGTGATTCAGAGTCAAGCTCTCTGGATCGCCTGGATTTGTGGATATATATGTCAGAGGACGAGAGTTTCAACGGCTTTCAGAGCAGTGAGCAACGTTTGACCTCGTGGATCCCTCTCCTGTAACATATGGCGAAGTGCTTTTTTAGCTGATCTCACGAGCCTTTCCCAGCTTCCTCCCATGTGATGTGTCGCTGGGGGGATGAAGTTCCAGTTACCACCTGTAAACTTCTTACTGGAGCCAATCTTGACAAAGTCTACAGTGTTGAGAGTTTCTTTAAGATCCTTGGCTGCTCCAACGAAATTGGTGTCATTATCGGAATATATATGCCGTGGTCTTCCTCGGCAGTCGACAAAACGTGAGAAAACCATCATGAAGTCATCAGTGCTTAGTCCGTGCGCGACTTCAAGATGAACTGCTCTAGTGACCATGCACATAAACAAAACGCCCCAGCGTTTTTCACGATGTCTTCCAACGATGACTTCCATTGGTCCAAAATAGTAGACCCCAGTGAATGTAAATGGAGGTTGTCTAGCTGCTAGGCGATTATGGGGTAGTAATCCCATCTCAGGAATTATAGGCTGTATTTTGTCCTGCCAACATACTTTTCTTAACGGCACTGCGTCCATTTATGATCCAGAATCTCTGCCGTAGATTATTTAATACAGTCTCTTGACCTTGATGACCGCAGTTTTCATGCTCATGCTGAATGAGTAGCATTATTGTAAAGTAATGTTGTGGAAGAAGTATAATGGGTCGCTTCTGATTAGTGGAAACGCCTGCCTTCATAATTCTTCCCCTGATATGCAGGATACCATCGTCATCAAGAATTGGTGACAAATTCCATAATCTAGTCTTCCTAATTTTTTTTTTTACATCTTCTGCCTTAAGCAGCCTGCTTTCCTTGGCTAACGCTTCTGCTTTGTCGTTACTTGGAATTTGGACAGAGTTCGCAACTGCTTCCTAGATCGCCACCATCTAAATGCAGCTACTACAGCTCCTGCTGCTCGAACCATTCGATGGAATGAAGAGTGTTGCCGGATGAGTAGGTTCACACTGTTAGGATCAGGTTCTCCCGTTTTGGTGGTGTCTTCTATGCAATCCATAACCATCATGACTCGGGCGTCTTCTTGCAGTCACTCAACTGGCCAGAATTGAGGATCCTCTTTTAAAAATTGTTGTCTGTTTAGCCACCTCGATTCGCTGCGGAAATCTACGGGTTTCTTTACCTTGTTGCTTCGTCTGCGACATTGTGATCGGTAGGAATCCGTTTCCATTCATTTATATTGGTTGCCTCCTGAATTTCGCCAATCTGATTTGCCACGAATGCTGGTAAACGGGTCGTTTCTGAGCGAATCCAGCTCAGTACGGTGGATGAGTCACTCCATAGGAATCTTCCCGTTAATTCTATTCTCAGTCCAGATTGAATTGCTGTGGTGAGTCTTGAACCCAATAAACCAGCCATCAACTCCAATTTAGGCATCGTCAGTTTCTTCAGTGGAGCTACTCGAACTTTCGCAGTGGCGAATGATACATTGACAAAATTTTAATGTCTAGTCTGCAGAAACGCTACGGCAGCGTAGCCTTCTTCACTTGCGTCCACAAAGGTGTGCAGTTCTATCGACTTTGCAGTTTCGAGCTCCAAATCTTAACAACGTGGTTTCGAGCTCTGTTATGGAGTTGATTTTTGCTACCCAGTCCTTCCAGCCTTCATAGGTTTCTTCTGAGATTTCATCATCCCAGCCAATACCTTCGATCCTGGTCTTCTGCAGTAGCATCATGCCCTTTACTTTGAAATGACCAATAAATCCGAGTGGGTCGTACATGCTCATTACCAGGCCACACATTTCACGTTTGGTCGGACGTCGACCATCCATGATCTCTGGTTTCACCTTGTAAAACTTGGCTTTGAATGTAAAGCAATCTTCTTCTGGGATCCACCAAAGTCCCAAAACGCGTTCAGTAGGGATGAAAGACTTCTCCGTGAAGTGTTGAGCTGCAGCTGTTCTCAGATCTATGGGAATTCGTGATAGAAGGCTTGAGGCATTCGACGTCCATTTCTTCATGGCAAAGTTGACTTCTTTATTTATCCACACTATTTCCTGGAATAATTTGAAAGTTTCTTTAATTGCGTTCGCACCAGTTTGGACGTCATCAACATAGAAGTCTTCTATGACGACACGATATGCTTTTGGGTACGTATCTTTATACCTATCTGCATTCTTGTTCTTAACGTATATGGCTGAAGCAGGAGACGATGTTGCTCCGAATATCATGACATTCATTTGGTACTCCATTGGGTCACAGTTGCTGTTTCCATGCCTCCAAAGGAAATGCTGACTAGATCGATCTTCCTCGTGAATTTGCACGCGATGAAACATGTCTTCGATATCATCCGTGAAGACAAAGCAATGTCTTCTGAAGTTCCATAAAAGTTCTGTCAACGGACGAATCAGATCGGGACCTTTCATGAGATGATCATTTAAACAATATCAAATACCAAGCGAAGTTTACCATTTCTTGGTGAACTCTGATCAGGACTGACTTCTGAGATGTAACCCTTGTTACTGTATTCTTTAAATTTAGCCGAGTAAAGTGCTGCGAACTCGGGGTCATGTGACATCTTTCGCTCCATTACTTCGAGCCTCTTCAAAGCCACAGTTCTGCTTTCGGGCAGTACTACATCTTTATTTCGCCACAGCAGGCCAATCTCGCAACCATTATCTATTTTTCGATATGTGGTGTCTAAGATCTGCTGTGCTCGCTTGTCTTCTATTGAAACCGCTACTGATTTCCCATGTTCGATCCTCACACCAAAGTTCTCCACGCTGAATTGTTCTATCATAAGCTGATGGAGATACTCGTCAGTACCCACCTCTTTGAACATAAAATCTTCTGCATCAGTTTCACTGATCTTGCCGGATACGTACCAGCCCAGCAAAGTTTGTTTGGCTTTGGGGAGTACTCGTCTTGATACACACATTCTGTGCGCATCGTGAAGTAACAGTGATCTTCACCAATTATGAGATCGACCACAACGTCTTGTAAATTGTTCATTTTAACTGTTTTTGAGGTACGGCCACCTCTTCTTCATTTTCTCGATGTCCACACCAGATATTTCATTGCCTTTACATTCGACATCTTGCAGCAAGGTGCACCACGGTATGTACCTCTGACTTCAAAATCAACTAAGGTAGTCTTGCTAGTAGGCGCATTCGGCAACTCAGATCTGACTGGATCTGAGGCGAGAAACGTTCGGCAACTGATTCTGACTGACTGACTGCTCAGAAAACGTGTTCGGCAGAGGACTTATGACATCATAATCTAGTCAGAATGGTGACGTATAGGTCAGTCGAAAAATTCTTGACTGAGGAAGTCAGAAAATTAATCCATGACGTAGCCTCTCTTCTGTCCACCGTGCAGGGGTCAAGGATAATAAAAGATTAAGGAAAAAAACTGGTTTAATAAAAAGATTAATCTGTGGTAGGGGTTCTCAAAAGGGTGTGCTGCAGCACTGCAAGCATTGTGAAACTACATGGATATGCTGCAAGAAAAAAATTAAGAAAAAGTGTGCCGAGACAAATAAATGTTTTTTTACAAATAAAAGTGAAACCGTCGTTTCGCTACAAAAACTTTTCCCTCCTACTACAGGAAAGCGATTGTATTTTTATTCCGATAAATATTATTAAGTATTTTTATTCTGATAAGTATTAAAAATATTTCATTTTCTTTGCTCTCGAAAATGGCAACAGCAATTTCAATGGGTTCAGGATAGTGAGGATTTTATTACTACAGTAACTGCACTATTTATTTTTAAATTAGCCATATTAGATTGCTCCATGAACTATCTAATCATCTATTCTGCAGGTCGATTTCGCTTCATTCTAAGTCAGTCAGTTTTTGGTTCGGCACTTCAACTCATATCAGCTCAGATGCAAGTCAGAAACTTGTCTTAGGTCACATGACCTAGTCAGATCTGAGTTGCCGAATGCGCCTCGTTATTTTGCTGTTAAATATTCCTTGCACAGTATATGTGTCCTCTTTACCTTTCAGATTCAACTGTGACGCCAATCTGTCTTCAATAAAACTGACTGTGACGATGGAATCCAATAGTCCATGAATCTTGATTACTAATCCATTGGGGCCACGAACCTTCACTGGAACAATTCCCATGGGACCATTCGCTCCAACACTGTGCCAATTACTTCTTTGGCAATGGATTCTTTGGGCGATGCGGGCTGGTATTCCTCATAGGAGCTCTGCTCATATCGCAGAGGATTGACTTTTTGTTTCACTATGTACAGCAAACGATGGTGCTTCTCCTTACAACCATTCTCACCGCATTCAGTTTGGGCTGTACATTATTTTACCATATGGTTATATTTTAGGCAACAGAAACATACATGTGCCTTTCTGGCTAATCGCCGTCTCTCGTTAAGCGACTTCTTTTTGAAGATCCAGCATTTGTTTAGGCTATGCTTCACTCCATTACAGCATTTGAAAAGGCTATGCTTCACTCCAACTCCATTATTCCATTGATTCTTTGGAGATGTCTTATCTTCTTCGGCCACTCCAACTGTGGCGACAGCCGGCCCTCGTCTGATGACTCTTTTTTTTCTGTTCATCAAGAGCAATATTAGGTTTCATGAAAATCCTGGTGAGGTCAACTTTCCTATTGAGCCAATCGGAGAATTCTTTGAAGTTCATTACTGCGTAGTTCTTTGATACGACGCCACGTAATTTATCGATGAGCTCGCTGACTAACTGTCTATTGGAGAAATAGTCCGACGTGTTCACCCCATTGCTGCTTCCAGGCACCAGGTAATTTATCGATGAGCTCGCTGACTAACTGTCTATTGGAGAAATAGTCCAACTGATTGAATGAACGTATGTTTGTTACTAATGCTTCAACGTCACGTCCAAAATCGTCTGTCTCGAGTTTATTTAGGTCAGGCTTTTTCCCAGCACGTATTTTTGCGATACACCAATCCATAATTTATTCTGGTCTCCCAAATCTCTTCTCCAGCACCTGAAGTATCGAATTCACGTCGGCAGGAGTAACCATCAAATGCGCCACTAAGCGTAGTGCTTCGCCCTTCAAAGCATCACAGAGACGCATCATATTTTCTTCGTCACTGATGCGGTATTTAGCAGTACTACGATTTAGAGTGCTAGATTCGCTTCAGCTTTTCCACTTCGGCATTCAGGAACGAGTCCTTTGTGCGCTCCGCATCGGTCAGATCCCTATTTGGCTGTGCCTTGACATGCGCGAATCTGTCTTGACATTCTTGCAAAAATATGTCAGGATTTCTATGTCATCATTGATTTCGTCAGTTTTCTTAGCAGCTGCACTATCGAATTTAAGCAATTTGGATGCCAGTTGCAATTCTTGCTTCTTTATACGGCTGTTGAGGCTTGCGCAGGATGACGCCAATTTCATATTGTTCTTGCTGCCAGAATTTCCGCAGTATATTTTACGAGAGCCTCTTTGTTGATGCTCATCCATAGCAGGGACCTCGGATGTAGAAGCTTTAAGCTTACCCAAAACTGCTGTTGTGACTCGTTTGGACGTAGATGTCATCTTGGATTCTGCCTAGACACCGGGCGCAAGGTATTCAAGTCGCTTTGGCTATGACGGGAAAAGCTTCAATTTCACTTAGGCCTACTATATATCCCGGTCGCGGGATCCAGCTCGAAGGGCCAAAATATGTAGGGATGATCCGGCTCGAAAGATAAATTTAAGTCGGGATAATCCCTTGAAATGTCCACAAAGGACCAAGTATGTATCAGAATCTAAAGGACCAAGAATCTCGAAACAAGTGGCGGCTTCCATGCAAAACCTCCATGATGGCCAAGTGAAGTGGGAATAAATTGTCCAGTGCACTTAAAGATTAAACTAAGTATACTTTATTAACAGACGTAGAATGGTTACTGCTGTTAACGAAGGGCAAAACATAAAGAGCTAACCTTCAGCAGACGATCGCTACAACGACATGACGGCATTAAAAAACTACCAACAACCGCCCGTTGCTAGGCAACTAATCGCCAACATGCCAACACAGCCAAGCGACAACATTGCCGAACAACAATCAACGTTTCAATTAGCGATCATCCGAAACTTTTAACATTGTTAAATACACAATACGTTAATAAAATTTCAAGAATATTTAACTATTAATTAAATTAAGGTTAATTTTGATTGAAACTTATAATCAAAAAAACTTAAAATTACAGCTATTTAATTAGGGAGTCATAATAAAAGTTCATGTCACTAAACACAAACAGCACAGTCATGACATCTCGCACTAGCCACAGCACAAAGCTGTGACAGTCGTTACAAAGTACATGTATTTGAATTGCCAAGTCTCCTGATATCATATAAGGATTTTTAAAATATGATCACCTTGGAAGGGGAGGGAAGGGACAAGCAAAAAATAGCATTTTAGTTTTCTTCTTAATTTTATTTAGTGTATCAATAAATGGGATTAAAGAAATCAAACATCCATACTTTTCTAATTATTGCAAAGAAATCCTTCCCTGGGATTCTCTTTTAATAATAAGTGAAGACTGATTCCTATCCAATGACTTGTTATATCCCATTATTGATGCTTGTATGATAATATCTAATCTCCTATTAGGGATTGTTTCTTTCTTTTTTTTTTTATATCTGAACCTTTACGTTCTTAGATGCAGTCTGTTTCTAAAAGATTCATTACTTAAAAATTTTACAATCACTACATTGTCATTAATTATCCACTGAAAGTAATTAAACACATCAAGGTCTTTTAAGACTGTAGATGAGCATTAGACCTGTAACTGCTACAGCTTTCAAAATGAACATACCATATTTTCGGGATATAATACGCATGACCTCCCTCTCCTCCCGAATTTTTTTTAAAATCGTATTTTCATTGGATTTATTATAGGAAATATTTATATTAAGTAATATTTATATTTTATAATATGTAATGATTTTTTAAATTTTTTATTTTTCCTGTGTATTCCAAAAATTATGGTATATCTTGAACTAATTGAGGCTGAATGGGATAATTATTGATACCCACCATTAAGACATACCATCCCGTGAGATTTCTAAGAAGCTCAAGTTAATGTGCAAAGTGAGTGACGTAACAGTGAAATGGAAACAGAGATAAGTTAAAACCTATTCACTTTAACCTCAACCAGGGAAGCCCGAAAAAAACTGACAGATTGAGATCACTGATGCTTTCGATGTATGGTGAAATCAACTTGAAGGACTTCTTTAAAAATTGCAGCCACAGACTTTAAGTTTGCATTGGGAACTGATGCCGATACTCGTACCAGCTGTCAAGGGGCATTTACACTTGGTATCCATGGGTGAGATAAGCCAATCACTACATGGAATGCTGACAGTCTGATTCCTTGCATTAAGGTTTATCAAAAATACGAGGTTTGAGATTTGTGAGTGACATTAGTTAAATTTGCTTACTTGTATGTTCAAATAGAGAACTGGAGCTGGACACTGTGGACGAACTTCAATAAAGATAACAGGAAACCACTGATCCACATAAAACTTAAAATAAGAAGAATAGTGAGTTGTTATAAGATTTCTTTTCACAAAAGTTAAGAAACCCATGGAAATTAATGGGCAAATGGTAGACATTTTTGGTGCCGACTGTCTAGACTAATTTCGTATGTGCAAATGGTGAAAAATGTTTCTGGAAGGAAGAGTTAGCCTTGCCGATAAACAGCGTTCTGGGCAGCCTGCATTAGTACCAACACCAGCCATTATCAAGGACATTAACAACACTATCAAAGAAAACGGTCACATTTCCTTGAAAGGAGTAAAACGTTTCACATATCCTGTGGATCTGCATGGGGTATGGTGCATGAGAAGCTTGGATACTGCAAAATATGTTAGTGTTGGATTTCAAAAAAAATTCTGAATGTCTGTTGGAATGAACAAGATTGCATGTTCTCCCAAGATCTTAGGGTTTATTTGTAGTCCTTGTTCTTCAAGTGTTAAAAAAAAAATTAATAATTTGAGGTCAAGTCAATACGAGAGCCAATCGACACTACCAAATGGCATCCAACCTGTAACATCTGCAGTGGTACAACCAGGAGGAAAATGTATTTCTGAATGACATTGTCACAGGAGACGAGTCCTGAATCTTGCACTTCACACCTGAGCCTAAAACTCCAAGCATTACGTGGTAACATCCACATTCTCAGTTTTGGAAAATATTCAAAGTTTCTCCTTCAGTTCGGAAGATTATGCTTAGTTTTTTGGGATATGCAAGACATCCTACTCGCAAAGTTCATGTCTCGTGGATCAACTGTCAACACTGCTGCCTATTGTGAAATGTTGACTAAACTGTGGCATGCTATTTGGGATAAGCGACCAGAAAGAGGTCACTATGTTCGACTTCTTCATGACATTGCACGCCTGCATATGGCCAGCGTCATCAAAGCAAAGCATGTCCGTTTCAGTTGGGAGGTTCTGGACCACCCATCCTACAGTCCAGACTTGGATTACCACCTCTTTGGTCCCATGAAGGTATTTCTGCTTGGTCAGTGGTTTCACACCGACAAGGAAGCCATATCTGCCATGCGCCATTGGCTGTATTCAAGTTGACGGAGATCTATGAGCGGGGTATTCTGAAATTGGTGCAGCATTGGGATAAATGCCTAAATCGTCAAGGTGCCTATATGGAAAAGTAAATAAACACGTATAGTTTCAGCTGCACTTAGTTGTTTATTTGTACATTTTGTAATTTTCTTTAAAAAATATAAATGGGGTTACTTTTTGATATCTCGTTGTAGTAAATAAAAGAAAGTAGGTTTCAAAGCAATTTAATGAAAATGAATTGCCAGTATTTTGATGTTTTATCTCTGGGCAGAAAAACTACGAGATGGGTCCATTTGATATATTGCATAGTCTGTGAAAAGATTTATTGAACTTTAATTTTGTCAATTATATTTTTTTTTTTTTCTTCGAAATGTGCGATAAGGTAACTTAAGTAATTGTTTAATTTATATATTTTGTTGTTCTTTGAGAATTAGTTAAACATAATTTGGGAGAAAAGAATTGAGCCTCCTTTGTGATTATAAGCTGAGTATTAATGAATTGTTGTTACCTTATTAGTGTGCCTAGTTCAAAGACCATTAAAAGCTTCCTTTACAGACAGAACCAGATTTGTATATATAGATGTTTTATGAAGCTACAACAGTGTTCTTAATAGAAAGTTGAACCACCTTTCACTACAGCAGCTATCTTCTGGGTAAGTAACCATGGGGTTTAAGTTGGGGCTTCAGATCTGCCAGATGAGCTCTTCCACCTTTGTCTTCAAACCACAAAAGCTAGTGTCATTGCTTTTTAAGCATTTTCACTGGTATGCTAAAAGAAGAAAATATCTTTCCCAGGTCGTTTCCTCTTTATGAGTAGTGTGAATAGTCCAAAATGTAGACATCAACTGTTGTATTTCATTCACTGAAAACTAAGAAAGAACAGTTCAGACCTTCATGCTACTGCCTCCAATTTTCACTGTGGGAACAACATTAGCAAATACCATTCATCAGGCATCTACCAGATCTAAGCACACACATCAGATCATAAGATTGAATACCATGACTTCTGAATCTATGGGATCCTTATCAAGTGCAATCATTTTCTCAAGAAACTATTTTTTTTTTAAGTTATATTGATTTTATGTTAAATTAGTATCTTGATTATGCTACCAAAAAAAAAAGAAAGAAAGAAAAGTGTCATCTCTTTATTAGAATACTTTATTTTTTTTCAAATGGGGCAAAAAAATATAAAGCATTCTTAAATTCAAAATCCTTTATTCAATCAAGTATTTGTTTCACAAAGAAAAAAATAAAAAACTTATCTTTTCTCACAATTTCCAAATTTTCACAAATCCAATTCTAAATAAGGGAAATAACCTCAAATGTTTAACATTTTAAAAAATTCCAACATTCTGAATTGATACAATTAAATACTGAAACACATTTTTCCTGAATCTACTTTCTCATATCTAAAATGCTGCAATGTGATTCATAAGGATTTTATCTATTGTGAATTTTCTCATGACATTTAAACAAGTATAATCTACTGAAAGACTTATCACAATATTTACACTTGTGAGGCTTTTCACCAGTATGTATTAATTCATGCCGTTTCACTTCTGAAGTGCTAGGAAAAGACTTTTCACAAAAAATACACTTATAAGGTTTTTCTCCTGTATGTGTTCTCGCATGCCTCTGCATTTCTTTAACACTAGAAAAAAAGATTTTACAGTCTTTGCACTTATAAGGCTTTTCTCCAGTGTGGATTCTCTCGTGGCGTTTAACCTGTGAAACCTGGCGGAAAGATTTTTCACAATGTATACACTTATATGGTTTTTCTCCTGTATGTATTCTTTCATGCTCTTTAAAATTTCCAGAATGGGAGAAAGATTTTTCACAATATTTGCATTTGTAAGGCCTTTCTCCAGTGTGAATTCTCTCGTGCCTTTTAACATGTTGAGATTGAGAAAAAGATTTTTCACAAAATTTACATATATAAATCTTTTTAATATTGTCTTTTGTATTTGTGCCATTGTATGATTCCTGGCCAATCTTCATAATTTTATTTTTCTTTAAATGTCCAGACTGTGATAGAAGTTCTTCAGAATCATGTTCTGAATAATTCCTTCCAGTATATGATTCTCCTTGCTCATTACTGTATTCAGATGTTGAATCTGTTTTATTATAATAATGATGATGCAATTTGCAGTCATCTTTTTGCTTAGCTCTTTCACAAGTTTTGGAGACTGCATCATTGCAGCTTTTGGAATTACTTGAACTTTTTATGTTGTTTACTTCAGGGATATTTTTATAACACCTTTGGAATAAATTGTCTTCATAATACCCAGGCTCTGTTCCATTTTCTATAGGCTGATTGCTTCTACCTGAAGTTATATCATAATAAGATGAAGGATATCTATTTTTAGCCATATTTATTATTTTATCTTCACTTATCACCTGGGCATTTTGGAAAGAGTATTTTCCAGTCATTAACAAGGTTGTTAAATCTCCTGCATAATTTGAAATTAAGGGATTTGCATCATAAATATTTAACTTATCATTAGAATTAGTGGATTGTTTTATAGCACTGGTCACAAGCAATAAATTTGACTTCATTTCAGAAGTAGAAACAGTATATTCAAGAGAATTAGCGTTAATATGCCATGTACCTAAAGCAGTACCACTTAAGATATCCAGTATAATGCAAAACAACTCATATAAAATATTATTCACTAGAAAGCCACATCTGGTTTCTGCATCACTGTCACCACTAAATATGGATGAGTTTGATGGTAATCCAATTTCAATTGTGTTATTTTTAACAGATGATTCTTCACTAGTTAAAATATTCATATAATTTTCGGATGTTCTGATGAAATTTCTGTGCTCATTGCAAGGTACATCTCTTTGTAAGATCGTATAATGGTATATAAGTTTAACATCGGAATCATCAGAAGAAATGCAAATTTTGTACTCATTCATGTCTGGTTTTGTTTCATATGATAGTATCGTACTTTGTGTAAACATTTTTAATATAAAAGTAAACAAATGATCAATGATGGGACAATAATTTTCATTAGTACTGTTTGGATATTGTCCAAAATGCTTCTTTATGTCCATATTTTAGTCAATTATTACTCAAAATAATTATTGAAGTGGCGACATTTCAATATTCTCAGCAAAATAAGCAGTTACCTGAAACAAACAAAAAAGAACAACTTATTTTCAGAATACTGAAATTTAACTGTATGATAGTTTAAATGTTCAAAAAAAATCTAAATTATAATTAAATGTATTCAAACATTTAGGTGGCAAAAGACATTTAATGTAAAATGTATAGCATCTTTAATCAGGGCTTGTGGAATATAAATCCTCCATAAGATAAGCATTTATTATTAGAAGAGATTTAACAGTAAAAAAATAGCAATAAAACAGTAAAATTCTCCAGGCTTACAATACTCAAAGCTTTTGCTTGAATTTGCATTTTTTAGTTTTTGTGAATGTGGTGAGGTGCCTGCTTGAAGGCATCTACACATTCTCTTATTTGGACTACAACATCTGTTATACGTGCAATAAGCTTGTGTGGACTACAGCATCTGTTATACGTGCAATAAGCTTGTGTGGACTACAGCATCTGTTATACGTGCAATAAGCTTGTGTGGACTACAGCATCTGTTATAGTTTTATTAACCAACCCCACAAGTAAAATTCCAAGGGAGTTAGGTCGTGTCATCTCGTGGCCAACTAAATCTTCTACCACGACCAATCCAGTAATAGGAAACGCTGCATTTTCAGTATTCTCGCATGCATATCTTCCTATGAGGAGGTGCTCCATTGTGCTGAAAATACCGGGAGTTTCAAAAATGACCGGTATATTTGAAAAATCAATAAAAACTAAATTACATGGCGATGGAAATACACTGTGTGTTGCAATATGCTTGGGACAACAGTAAATTTTCAAGCAGACAAACTTTCGAAATTACAAAACGGTGTATTTCTATCGCTGCCAGTTTAGTTTTTATTGATTTTTCAAATATACCGGTTATTTTTGAAGTACCTGGTATATTGTCATTTGTGTAGCCAGAGGAATATTCCTCTTACATTTACACAAGTCATGCAGTGCACCATTAGTAAATAAAGAAATCAACAAGAGGCTCCACAGTTAAATTATTATTTTAATTTACCGTTAATACTAGAGATTAAGTCGAAAAATTTTGTACCCAAAAAACAGGGGTGCGACGTTTACTTGAGCCTAGCTAAAATTACCTGTCGATGAGCTGCCTATCGATGCTGATATAGTTTGTTTCGTTACCAGCTGTTGCCATGTTTGATTGAATAGCAAACAAATGATTATTATATTCCACCTAAATTTATCAAATTAATATCTATTTATTATTGTTAACCTATAGAAAATTATTTATCTTTGGATAATATCGAGGAAATTAACTTCTAAGGAGATAAAACACGACTTCGCTTCACATGCCGCCATTTTGAATAAATTAACGAACAGCACAGCCACGGAGTTGCATTTTGTCCTGATGAACTTCAAACGAAACTAACTAATAATATACGTCACAGCACTTGAATTTTATTAAATTAATATGTATTTATTATTGCCTAATCGCCTGCAGAATATTATTTATCTTTTCTCTTTACCCTTTGTCCACAAATCGACATTTTGGCGGGAAGGGGGGGAGAGAGAGAGAGAGAGCGGGGATGGGCAAGCAGAGAGAACGGGAGTTGTCATGACAGCAGTCACCTCCCGATTAAGGGTAATGAGAGTAGACAT
Organism: Rhysida immarginata; assembly: GCA_023313115.1. Lineage (NCBI taxonomy): Eukaryota > Metazoa > Arthropoda > Chilopoda > Scolopendromorpha > Scolopendridae > Rhysida > Rhysida immarginata. The sequence continues at coordinate 32,760 of JAHWFO010041447.1, read as the reverse complement.
TCCGGGAAATTAAAATGTATGAAGAAAAAATTGAATGCAAGCGAGTGTGAGGGAGCAAAGAACACTTATGTGGCATAAGTTCATGAGAACGTAACAGCCAAGCTATCACCGTAGCCACGACTGCCTATGATGAGATTGGCACCGCCGGGTAAAGAGTCATGAGACGCTTGATGTTGATAGGGAACGAGATAGTGCAGCAGCGGAGGCGAGTGTGACGACTTGGGCAGCAGGCGTCACCAGCTTATGCGGGGCATAGCGGCAGGGAAGGAGGAGAGAGTGGCTGTTGTCGGCACACGTGGGTGTTTGGGGACGATAAAGCATAATTTCGCTTCCCGAACCCTGCTCTGAGATAAGCGACCGGCTGTCTCTAACCACTGGGGCTCCGAGTGGCATGAGTGGCGAGCCTGTGAGGTAGTAGCCCATGGGGTGGTCTGCGACAGCCCGGCTTTTCAGTAGGAGCACGTGTGGATTTCAGTGCACGAGAGTCAGCGTCCCACTTACCATGGGCGATGTTAAGTCTTAACCTTAGGTTGCTAAATATGTCTCGTTGCCATAGAAGCAACAGAAGGGGGGGAGGGGGAGTTTTAAAAGTTGAGCTGGACTGAATAAAACTTAGATTATAGTATTTTGATTAAACGAAACCAAGCACTATAGGATCACAATAAAGACAAATTCTTAACCGAAGTTTAGAGGGGTAGAACTACTTAAGAGGGAGAACTTGCATGGGTATTGAATTAAAGGTAGGCTGGTGTTTACTTTAATGAAGGGAGCATTGCTAGACACCTTAGCAGATAAGTAGGTAATTGGGATTAAACAATTAGCATGATGGGAAAATAAATCAATTTAGTGATTCTTGTGGCAGCAAGAGAGAAGAATCTCATGCTCCATGAGTAAATGCTACAATGTAAATAAACTAGTTTCAACACTGCATTTATTGTGTTATTTTGATCTTTCAGTGATGTAATTAGCATTATCAGTTATGATGTCATGGCTTGAATTTTAAGAGGGAAAAAAATTTTGTACCAAAATTTACCTTAAATTTGGGGAATGCGACTTATATTCACGTGCGGCTTATTCTCGGGTATTCAATATTTAACCAATAGCTGTATCTCAGAATCCATTAATAAAAGATTTGTTTATATAAAACTTTTTGACTTTCAATAACTACAATAACTCATTCTGACCTTTCCTACTCTATACAAGTCAATTCAAGAAATTTGACTGTTAAAGAAATGACAATCAAACTAGACAAATATGGATAACTTGCTACAAAATACTCAACCCAAATTACATAAGTAAGATCTAAAAGCAAGATATTCTTACAGCAAATACTTACATGCATTTATTGGGTTATTTCCCAATTATTGGCAGATTCTGCCAAGGCTAATTTGTAGATAAGTTACCATGCACACATCTACCAAATACCCCTGCAA
>JAHWFO010041447.1:0-31317 GCA_023313115.1 Rhysida immarginata | reverse complement strand
ATGCATGGCCTCCACATGAACTCACCGTACTGCAACAGATACATTTGGAAACATGCATTCCCCTACAAAGACATATTTTTTACCTTGAAGAGCATGGATTTTGTACGTCTGATCCTTGCAGTTGATAAGTGGATGCTTGATGATAACAGAAAGTGAACTGTGTAGTCGCTCAATATGGATAACCACTGAAGCAAATATTCAAACCCAACTTCAATCACAACTGCAGATGGATAAATGTTATTAGAAATTTAGCAACAACTATTGCTCATCAATCACGTGGCCATTCATTTTTGACCAAGCAATCTAAGCAATCCATAACATCCCTTGATCCCCTGGATATTCTGGATGAATTGAAGATTGGAACATGCAGAACATAAATGCCTTGGGTTAAGAAGTCATCCTTCATCAAGCATATTCACCAGACTTGTCTCCATCAGATTTGCATATGTCTCACAGTTTGGACCACTTTCTGAGGGTAAATAATTCACTAACCAGGATGCTGTAATTCATGCTGCCAGTGAATTCTAAAGACTACCGTGATGCTAGCTTCTGCTACTATGGCATTATATCACATTGAACGTATGGTTTTTCTGAATAAAATTTATTTCTTCATCTGTTACGGTTATTTTTTATTAGAATCAGCCAATAATATATACCGGTAATACCCAATATTTTAGAAATTACCATAATATATAATATCTTTTGTTCTTTTGCAAGATTAATGAAGAATTTTTTTTTTTTTTAATTAACCTGGTGATCACCACGTTAAGCATCTACAAATAATTTTCTCAACAGGGCCATGCTAAACAACTGTGGTACCCATGGCATTCCTCTCAGTTTTCATTTTAACTCCTTTTCAAACTGGCATCCTAAGGCAATTAATTGACTCACTGCTTTGTCGATCAGCACAGCCCTGTTTCTTAACTTTACCTGAAGCCTTATCAACCATGATGACAACCCATGAAAATTTTATTTACTGTGTTGTGACGTAAGCATTGTTCATTGTTAACAGTCCGTCGGCTAACCCAAACTAGGGTGGGGTCAAACAATAGAACCATGCCCTTTTGGCTCCGCCATTATTAACAAAAAAACCCTGTACGTCTCTAATCCCAACTCTACCACCCCGAGTTGTATCTTACCTGTGATCATATAGTGCTAATTCTCATAAAAACATAATAAAAGATCTGTGACCGCAATAACTTTATAAATTAAACAATTCCTTTCCCCAGTTGTGATTATCCTACCCTCTTAAACAAAAGAAACAACGATATTAAGATTAACACGTGCATGTCTATACGAGGAATAAGGAGCATGGAAAACTGATCACCGTCAATAAAATAAATTTATTGAAAGGCAAATTTGCTTCAAAAAGAAAAAAAAAAAAAAATCATTCTAAAGTTACAGATAAAACGAAACAAACAGTTTAATTACACAAATGGCAACAAAAGGGGTAATTTGATTATAATAATAAAGTGAAACAAAAGGCTCTAAACAAGGTTGTCCTCCCCTTCCCTTTCTCTCTCAATTAGAATTCCCTATACGTCAAAAAAAGAAAAAAAAACTAGTTCAACATAGGCCTGATTTCTCACTGTCTGCACTTTGCAAAGTTATACCTGAGCTCGCATGAAAGTCCACTTATCTTTAGTTACAAATGTTCACTTTCACATTCCATACTGTTCCCTTCTCCTTGTCCGGGTTGGTCGATGCTTGCCATGTCCGACGTTGCCGATGTCTGCCGCCGCTGCCGCCGTCGTTCGTCAGCACCCGTTGCTTGGCCTGCCTGGTTACCGACTCGATACGCCGCTTCACGCCACGGTGTTCCCTTGAGTCTTCCCGCCAGCGCAGCCTCCCGCCGATCCATCTTCTCCCGACGGCCAGCCGGGTCACGTTAACCTCTCCCGCCGGAAAATGGTGCTGTCGCCTCCGCTGTCAATCTCATTCCTCCCTTCGGGCAGAACGACCTCCACGCCATGGCAGGCCGAGCTTCAACCGCCAGGCGTGGAGCCGAACTTCGAAAAAAAAAACTTTCTTTCTTCGCTACCACAACCTTTTCAAGAGAGAGTCGTCGATTGAATTTCCTTTTCTTTTCTTAAAATTCCCACCTCGTTTTTTTCCAATTTTTACTAATAGTCCCGCACTTTGAGCCTCAGCCAATCGGTAATTCCAGCACTCGCTCCCCGGCTCCACAGTTGCGCGGGAAAATCATTTTTTCAATCGTATTGCGACGAATGGTCAGAGCAGCCAGCTCCGTCGCCGTGGCAACTTCCGCTCAGCTGCTGTTAACCCCCCCCCCTTTTTAAGAGCTTACTTCTCACGCTAATAGAACAAAGAGCTGGGAACGAGGCCTAAATCGCCGATTGTCTTACTAACTAACTCTACATACTAAATTTGAATTACTGAACAATAAATACTGATGATTCTATACTATAAGAAACAATACATAAAGAATTGTGTGTGGTTGCGGTAGAATACCTTGTTTCATAAATTTCCATTCAAAGAGTTGCACGTCGTCAGTTCTCCATCGCCTCCCCTTTCGTAAGATTAATTAAACTACACATGTTTGGGAAAATATTCCCAATGGAGCCAAAGAGTTAAGTAAGCAATTGCTGTAATTTTACCTACACTAGTGTCGTGCGGGTTACAAAAAAGTTGGAATATAAAAGGTGGCACATCATAAAAGAAATCTTGTGGTCATTATCTGAAATTATGAGGCGGCAGCAACATTGTCTGTTCCCCTTTATATTGGCAGAGATGAAACTGCCCGGGATGTATCATTCAGCATTAATGATATTTGGGAGGGACAGAACTATCTCGAAGTAATGACAAACACTAACTCTTTTCAGTTGCATTCTCCAATGAATAATTTATCCAAGTATAGTGTTTGAAATAAAGGATATACAGTAAAGAGAAATTGAGACGGATGTTTACCCCTTTTTTAAAGAAAAAAGTGGAAAGTGCAATGAATCTTAATAGATTTATTTTTTGTTGAGGTGGAGAGTCAAGACTACTGTAAAAGTGAAGTTATCATCATTTATTAGCATTTTCTCCAATTCTTTAATGACTTTCATGGAGAACAAATATGTATATATTGCAGAAGCAGAACAGGTCAACTGGGCAATGGACAACTGGACACGAGTCAACTGAACAATGGACAACTGGATGCGAGTCAACTGTGCACCGGTTAACTGGATGATAGAAACTTGGTAACTCTCTATGGACTTATTTACTTTTCAAACCTGCTTATCTGTTAGAATAGTGGGGGCAGCAGTCCTGTGGAGGATCTCTCTAAGGACAAACAATAAATTTTTAACATCTCAAACATAGCTCATACAAAGTGGAAATTTTTTTAATATTTAAATCAGATCAATATTTTAACGAATACATGTCAAACTTTATTACATTTGCAATTTTAAAATTAAAAATTTACATTTCATTACATTTAATAAAATGTCCTTAGAGGCATAAGGATGATAAAAATGAAACGAAAACTATAGGGGGGGGGGGGATATATAAGTGAAAACAGAAAATAAGAATACAAAGATTGGAATTAAATATCTCTTCATACTTGGCTATATGCATAAATAATATTGAACATGAACTGTTACTTTTGGCCACTGAGGAAATTATATTAAATGTAAAAAAATATAAATTTTTAATTTTAAAACTGCAGATGTAATAAATTTTGACATGTGTTCATTAATATATTGATCCAATTTAAATATTAAAAGAAATTCAACTCTATATGACCTTCAATGTCTGAGGGGTTAAACTTTATGGTCTGTCTATTTTATTTATTGCTATTTTTTGACTGTTTTATCTCAAGAAACAAAGAATATAAACTGAAGCTAATTCTCCAAACATCAGGCAATGATATTAGTTGAAAAAAATGGATGGAAAAATTCTGCGACCTGCATTCGAACCAGTAACCTCGAGTGTCGTTGACTTATCTCATTACATCTAGTATAAGAGGGTTGGATACCTCTTTGTTTCAGCTTCCAGTGAACACTAGATGGCATTGTTTTTCATAATGCTAATCATATGGAACAGCCGGGTCACTTTTTTAGCTAGATAACTATATGTAAAGAGAGGAATTTTTTTTTTTTAATTGTAGAGTGCATTAAGCTGCATTGACTCATGGAAAAATGTCCTTAAACTTTCTTTAAATAAAATTGTTATTAATTTAAGTAGCTGGTACTATTTTAATCAGTTTTTAACTGGTTTTCAAAATTTAAACAGTTTTTAATAGTAATTTCCCATGACAAGTCAACTTTTACAATTAATTTTATCACATAACATAAATAATTCTAAGATTATAACACTAAAATGATATAATTTTAACTTTAACCAAATTTTTGCAATAAAATATTTACATATTACAAATAATTAACGAGATTGGATATGTGACCTTGCCTGCCTCAAAACCAGTCCCCATCATTAACCATAATTAATAAATTAACCATTTACTTCCAAATTTTATCACATTTATTAATTTCTATTTCTTTTTATCAGCTATCAAGTTCATTCATATATTTTAAAGGGACTGCAACAATGTATTGCCATCACTTTCATTATTAGCAATTTTATTACATTGTAATTATTGATAGTAACATAGCTACATTGTTCCTAATTGCATCAACATTTGCATTGTGGTGAATGGGTTGTGAATGTATTGAGATAATGATAAACAATTAGTCAGGTTTAGGTTCAGATAGGATAATACTTTATTACTAACTTTTAAAACCTTTCATGGAACAATTTATCAATACATACTAAATATATTAACTGAAACATTAAAATTCTATTAACAGGGAAAGACAAGATTGCAACTTGATCATAAGCGAGAGATTTACTAACAGAGAGAACCCCAAAAAAATTTAAGACTTCACATGATATTAAAACAACCAAATAAATTTAAATTCCAAGATCAAAACTAATCCCACTCTACTATAAGTTAAAGATGGTGGTTACGAGGTCAAAGGATATCATTCTAGTCAATAAGTGCTTAGTTATAACAGCCAAGATTACCCAGCATGCCAAGCGGTATCGCAACATCGATGAATTTGCAAGCAAATGAATAAAAATAAATAAATACATAATTTTCTTAACTGAAACACATTCATAAATATATTATAGCTGCACTAGAGTCCTTTCTATATATATATAACTTAATGATAGCATAATTAGATTAAGAAGACAGTTTTTCAGTCAGGCAAATAACACCGCGTCGGAAGTTAAGCCTAAGGCCGCATGGAGCTTTTTTCGAAGTGGATCCGGATGGATGCTTTACACATAAATATGCTTTAGGTAGAAAGTTTGACACCATCACAATAAAGTGTCTTGTAACCCTTTTGTAAGGAGGGTTACTGTAACCTTAAATTTTAGCAACTGACTTCGTCACACTACTTCCCCTTTACAGAGAACCCTTCTCTAGTGTCCTTCTTTATGCAGACGCTTGTAGTCTATTCTCTGCCACCTTCTCAGGAAGTATTGGTCACCATCCTCCTGCGGTTCAGGTTGGTTGTCAGCTTCTGGGAGCTCTTCTTGCTGTTCCAAAATGGGTTCAGGCTGGGGATCTGCAGGCACAATGTGGTTGGGTGCCCCCTTTTTGTCCTCATGGGTTCCTCATCATCCTCCTCCGGATCAGATTCCTCTGGATCTTGTGCTTGCTTTTGTCTCTTCGTTCTCCGAAGCGAGTTTTCTTCCCAAGTGCCATATCAAGGTTTCAGTCTGTCAACGTGCAGTATCTGCCTATCCTTCTTCCTAATACCCTCGACCTCATAACCTACCTTTGAGATTACCTTTCTTACCCGAAAGGGTCCCAGATAACTGTGTCCCAATTTGTTTTTTCTACCCCCTTTTCCGCAGACGAAACAGTTCCCTCTAATTCGCCTGCTGTTTCCCTTTTTATTTTTGTCTTCCAATTTTTGTTCTAACATATCTATTTTCTCCAATAATTTCTGAAGTAAATCTTGCCTTTCTTCCTTCTCCTCCCTTAATTCTATGTTTTTACCCTGCTGAACTACCGAGCGCTCTAGAGCTTCGATCCGATGCCTAGACTCCTTCATTTCTCCTACATTACAGTTCCCCATGTTATATTTAGTTTCCAAATTCTCAGACTTAATGGCTTCTTCCAGTGCCTTCTCAAAAGTCTCTGGTTCCTTCTGGGAAACCGTCATGACATGGGCAGGGAGTAGATTTTCTACAAACAGTTTTAGTAGGATTGTAGTCTTCTGATGTTCCATATTTGGTTCATATTCTACTAATTTATTCCATAAGTGCTTTAACCAGGCAGCAAATTCCTCTACACTTTCCCTTTTTCCCTGCTGCACTCCCTTTTTCTCTCATTGCATCCCTATTTTCCTTTCTCTTCCCCATAACCCTGACTAATCTTTCCTTCAGATCTTTACTATCACTCACTTTGTAGAGCTGCAGTTCATTGAACTTCCTGGCAGCTGTTCCCTTTAGTTTGGCTTTTATTACACTTGTCTTAATTTCATTGTTCCACCCAGCCAAAGTGGCCACACTATCAACAAGACAGAAAAAACCTTCTAAATCTATAGAGCCATCCTCACCAGAGTATGGAATCAAGTGCGTAAATCCAGATACTGAAGGGATATTACCTTCTGCTACTTCAACTTTCGCATTATTATTTTCCCCCATCATATCTCACTTTTCACAGTCCCTATTTGGGCGCCAGTTGTGGTGAATGGGTTGTGAATGTATTGAGATAATGATAAACAAGTAGTCAGGTTTAGGTTCAGATAGGATAAAACTTTACATGGAACAATTTATGAATACATACTAAATACCTTAAATTTTAGCAACTGACTTCGTCACTGCATTGTTTAGCTTTATTTTGTACTAGCTGATTTACCCGGCATTGCTCGGGCTCCTTTTGGATGAAATTTTGCAATTTCTGAATGCGAACATTCAGTGAAAATGAACCCATGAAAAAAGGTTAGAAAATTTTTTAATATTTCAGGGTTTTTTTTTTCAGCAATGATGTATACCGCAAGTAAATTTTCGTTTACGTTTGAATTATTCACACGTTCCTTTTTGTTTGTCATAGCTTCTTGCGTTCTCAGCATTAAGAGCTACACTGGCCATAAACAACATGAATAAGATTTCAACAGACATTTTCAATACTTACAGTATTTTTTTTATAATTTTTGGCCTAACATAAATTAGCTAGTGTTTTCAAAAGGCCTAGCCTTTTTTGTTGAAAACATCAGCACTTTCATTTATTAGTTTTTTTTTTCAATATGTCTAACATTTTTTAGCTGAAAACAATAATAGGCCTAACATCAATTATATGTTTTTAACAATTGGCCTAACAGCAATTACCTATTGTATGCCTTTCTTTTTTTATCCCTTTATTTCAATAGGCCTAACTTTTTTTAGCCATTTTTAACAATTGGTTTAGCATTTATGTCCTTTTTTTTTCTATAGGCCTAATTTTTTTCAGTCCTGTTTTGCAATAGGCCTAACAGTTTTTAGCTTTTTTTTTTCAATTGGCCTAGCCTTTTGAGCTTTTTTTAGCTGTAGAACTATTTTTCAATTTAACTTTTTTTAGCCATTTATTTCAATCGCCCTAAGATTAACCACATTTTAGTTTAGTACTAACAGCACTGCAATTTAAATAAAAAATGTGTCACGTACTCTTCTATGACCGTCACGTACTTCAATTCAAAAAGAACGTGTTTTCCGTCTTGGGCTCGTCATTTCCGTAAATGTGTGATTTTTTTCATGCCTGTTATTGCCAATTAAAAATTTTTAAGGGAGAGGGGTTGGGTTCAAAAGTCCCGTAACTGTTAGTCCGAATTCAATGCCAAGCTTAACAGGTGAGCTCAGGTAGGAACTCGTACGCATATCAAACAGAATTTGAGAGTGTTGAAGCATTCTCGAGTCTTTGTCGGACATGCAGACGGGCAGTCAAACAGACTCACAAAAGAGCGAATTCAATTTTTGCTTTTCAGCATATCATAATGTAAGCTAACTTTAGGCTAAATCTATTTCCTGCAGGCAGCACCATGAATGTAATAATCAGAATTTTTTTTTCCCCCTCAACTATCAATTAACTTCAAAAGATGGTGCCATTTTTATTCCACTCTAAAAATACTAATCTCGTTGTCTGCAGGAGAGGTTTTTCATTGAAACTGAAAATGAAAGTAAAGGTGAATCTGAGTTCAAAGGTTTTAAGAACCTTTTAAGAACCACTCAGTCTCACATACCCTCCCCCTTTTATTAAGCAGATGGAACCATTCTAACAATGAAAAGTAATGAAAGATTGATAGATAGTCGAAGTGGAAAGAGATTCTTGAGCTCAAAAACCAAGCTCTTTTTGAAGGGAAAAAAAACTGCGCAATTTATTTAACTCATTAATTAACTCATTAATTTTTTTTGAGAAATTTCAGGTAGACAGCGCTCTTCCTCTTGCTTTGAAGGTCAAGTGTGCACAATTTTATCAAGATCGGAATAAAACTGTAGATTTGTATAAGAGACAAATAAATATACATATATACATACATCCATTTTTATATATGTAGATTGAATTGATTTTTCTCATTTATCTGTGGAAGAAAAAGATTTACCAAATAAATTTGGAGAATAAGTAAAGAGAGAAAAATGAAGCATTTTTACCACCCTTATTCTCAAAATGAAAGTTTAAGTTTTATCACTTAGAAGAAACAATCTTATTGGCAAAACAAATTCTGACGTCACAGCAAACAACACTCCATAGACATGCAGGAAAAATGAATGTATATAAATTTTTTGTGGGTAAAAAAAACCCAAAATTGTAAAGAAAGAATTGCTAAAATGTGTTGTCATCAGGAGCAAACCTGTATGTAAAATTTAAGAGCGAATGGAAAAGCGGAAGTGCTTCAAAATTCGACTGAATGGTTCGTACCATCTCACAAGATCCAAGAACGAATTAATATAAGGGTGGTAAAAAAAGAAAAAAAAAAGAATTTAATTTTTATTTCTGTTAAAATTTTATGATATTTTATATTTAATAATTGTGAAACAAAATTCCCATAAAATGATTATTATAATTTTAATATTTGTTTAGTAAGCTTATCTTTTTCATTGAAAATCATTTACTGAGACAAATTTAACAAACTAATGATAATTTCATTTTTTTTATAAACAACAAATATTTCAAATCAAATTTCTTTTCTTCCTTGCTTCTAAACTTCTGATTGGTTCTCGACATGGCATCCCCCTCTGAATCTTGGAATCCACTAATTCAGGTAGAATGCATTAAAAGTAAATCATTGACAATTTTGATAGGAATTCCTTAGAAGAATAAAAGAACCAGACAATGCAATATGGTTGGAATTTATTAAAAGCCGACGCATTTCGTTATAAACATCATCTTCACGGGCATAAATAGCTGCAAAGTTGAGAACGACCGAACATCAGGTTATCTAGAGAACAGGGGGGGCCTATCCACCAATCACAAAAATACTAACTATTGGGAACCAATTCCACTAAGATGAAAGGAGAAATTTTTTGATTGGTGGATTCACAGAGTGAAAATAAAAATAGAAACGGGCAGTGCTGGTTAGTTAATTGACAATATCAGTGATAACATCGAGTAATTGGTCTCTTTCGAATGATAATTGGATGTTCAAAATTTTGCCTGGTTTCCAATGCTTCATACGTCAAAATCTTTTTTGGGCGTTTTATTGTTCGTACAATGGTCATTATTGTATTTTTTGGACCAAATTGGTGTTTCTTCTTTATGAGGTTCTCCGAAAATGCTGATTTTTTGTATTCATTGATCCAGGGCCTACGATTCTCAGTGAACCTTCTTCTGAACGGCATCCTCGTACATCCGATGGTTCTAGGACAATGCCCCCCAGACAACTGCCACCTAGGACAATCTCCACCTAGGATAATTGCTACCGAGGACAATTGCTACCGAGGACAATTGCTACCGAGGACAATTACCTCCTAGGACAATTGCTACCCAACAATAGGGATTATGCATGGATTTTTTTTTTTATAAAAAGTAACAATTGTTTTTTATAGAGTTGGACATGCTAAACATGAAAAACGTGGCCAAAGACGCTACTAACTTCTAAGTATTTATTAAATTTGATTTTAAAAATGCGGAATCCCCTCCCTATTTGTAAACGATTTATTATTCCACCTAGGACAAAACGGTCTAACATCAAATGAAAAGATCCTGCCTATTCCCATAATAGGAAGTAATAATTTAAGTTTCAAGTAATACTTACTAAAAATATAATTATATAAATAAAATAAATAATTATATTTTTATTAAACTTGATGAAAATTTAAAAAAATGAAATTAATTTTTTTTTCAAAATTTAAACAAAATTAATTTTTGTGAATTATTACTCCAATAAATTGCTGAACCATTGTTCAGTTAAGTGCTAGTAAAAATGTTGTTATAGTCAAAATATTTTTTATTCCGACTCGTTATCTAATTGTCCTTTCCCGGCGCAATGTGATTGGTTGCATGATGTCAAAAAAACGTCATGTTTTACAAATGAAGGCGCGAGATAGGATCAGACAGGATGTTCACGTATCCCTTCAAGCCGCCCAGGTGGCGAAGTGGCTAACACGCTGACTTCTGAGTCGCTGGGTCGTGGGTTCGAGTCGCTTTGCGGGCATGGTTCTTTGTGTTTGTCCTCTTTCAATGATAATATTCTGTATCTCGTGTACATACCCAAATAATAAATAAAAGACATGCAATTTATATGTCATTTCCTTATAAAAACAAACCAATTTTAACATGCAAAAAAATAAGCTACCTCCGACATCAATCAACGGAGAAAGGGCTTTAAGAAGAAGAAAGAAGAAAGACGCATCCCTTCAACTACGTTTGTGCATCACATAACATTTATTATTGTGAAATATATAATGGTTGTTAATTGTTGTGTATCACAATGCAATGGTTTGCATGGTCAGCTTTCATTATTTACCAGCAAACAAATCACTTAGAGAAGCCTGGCGACAAGTTGAGAACTCGGAAGAAATTAACAAGCAACATGAGAGTCTGCTCAAAGCATTTTATTTCAGAAGATTTTCTACATCTTGAAGGCAATTTCAATTATTTTCCGTAAGGTCTTCAATACGTTTATTTCAATAAGTCTTGTAAAATTATAGTTCCAAACTATCATGACAGAAATTAAATTTTATTAAATTTTTGGTAAAGTAATATGCATGGAATTAATTAAATAATCTAGATAAATGTGATTATAATGTTCAGATATAACATTTAGAGTTGCTGTTAAATTACTAATTATTTGAGCTGACTAAATTACTAGCCTAACTAATAGTTTGAGCTGTTAATAAAATGTTGTGAATAAAACTGCCACAAAAGAATCTGAAGCCTTGTTCTTTACACCTTCTACTGTGTATGCTGTTACTTTCTAAAAACTCAAAAGCATTTTCCCATTTGAAATTTTGTAACATTTCTAAAGAATTTGTAGAATACATGGTTGTAGCACATAGCATGATCCTACCTATGTCCGCCATTTTCAGAGGAAATCTGGTAATAGATGGCGCCTAATGCTGGTGGGAGGAGTTAGCTGGGAAAGGACAATTGCTGAAGTTATAGTACAAATGAGTGTGTATAACTCCAATGTCAATTTTTCGAGATCTCTCGAATTAGTCCACCTTCCTTCATGGGGTTAACTTATATCCTATAATTTTATGTAATTGAAAATGAGGAATGAAGTTTGATGAAGAATTCAGCACAAAATAAGCACATTTTGTCACCCCCTCCCCGGAAGATTTTATTTTCTTTATTAATATGTTCTTTATTTATATTTATCTCAACATTTTCGTTACTAAATCTCTCTATTACCCTCTACGTGACAGAATTTTATTTTTCATATTTGGCATTCTAATTAAATTAGAGTTCTTGTCTGGAGCATTTTGGGTGGCAATTGTCCCAGATGGCAATTATCCTAGGTGGCAGTTATCCGGGCAACAGTTGTCCGGGGGCAGTTGTCTGGGTGGCAATTGTCCGGATACCACATCCGAAGTAGTAGCATCCACAATTTATACATTTAACTTTGTAAACACCGCACGTGGTATAATCATTGCCGGGTCGTGCATCATTTTTTGGATTCAGGGCTTATTTGCATTTGTTGACAGTCCTATGTACGATGTACGATGCTCAACCCAAGGTTGCGGAAAACATTGCTAATACTGCTGGCCTCCGGCCCTGTGAAGCTGAAGATTGCAAATTTCTTTATCATATCCTCCGTCGCACCTTGTGTTGCATCTCCAGTCATATTCTGGTTGTCGACCTGCAGCTTTGTCTTCCTGGAGATGGAATGAATAATTTCTTTGAGTAAATGGTTCCTTTTGGCAACTTCTTTTGTCCGCTCTATTTTGTTCTCCCTATTGATCTTGGTGATGGGGTAGTAAGTGTCCCGGGCCTTACTAAATATCAACCCCGAAGACGGGGCTAATGCAAGGGTGTTACCCGCCCAAGAAATAAAAGATGAGAAATCAAGTTTCGAAAAACATCCCAATCAATGAGGACCATAGGACTGCCACCCAAATCAGGCACAAGCTATCAGAACACAAACCCTCGTAGTAGGACCAAAACTTAGGATATCATCCAAAACTTTGTTCAAAATCTAAAACAAGTTTTTAATTCTTTTAAATTAAGTTAGAATGCTTGTCTGGTGCATTTTGGGGGACAATTTTTATAGGGGGCGGTTGTTCGGGAGGTAATTGTCCTAGGGGGAAATTATCTGGGGGAGGGGGTTATTCATAGGGCAATTGTCTGGACACCGCTGCACGACCTTTCCTTGAAGACTTCATAAATGTTTTCGGTTTTTGATCACTTCAGTTTCAAACCCAAAATTAATAATCGAAACCGGATTAAGGCAATGCGACAGTCATTATACACTGGCTGACAAAAAAACTGAAGCACCCAGAAGGAGTGGTTGAAAGTGAATGAAATGACATATGATGAAAGAACAAATGAGTGTATTGTACTGATGACAATATGGGATGCAACAGACAACGCAGAACAGGTGGAATGTTGGCACCAGGTCAGTAGGGTATGGCATCCAGTCTGGCCCCTTATGCACTTCGGAATGGTGCCAAACAGCCTTTGGATCCTCCCCTGAGGCAAGTCAGTCCACAGTTGTTGCAGATGTCTCTCCCTTCCCGTAGGTTGGTACTGGAACGAAGTCACCTTCAGTGTTCTCTCCCACACGTTTTCAATGATGGAGAGGCCTGGGAGGACTCAACACGCTGTAGGCAGTCCATATACACATGTGCTGCGTGTGGGCATGCATTATCATGTTGGTACAATGTCCCAGGGTGCTATGCTAGAAGGGGTAGGACGTGCAGACGCAGAATGTCTGCAACATATCGTAGTGCCGTGAAAGTCTGCCAAAGCACTATTAAAGGTGACCTGAATGCATATCCAATCTCCCCACACTATGATGCCAGGGGTTATACCTGTGTGTCTGTCTACAATTTAGGAGGGTTGTGCCCTCTGCCCTCGATGCCGCCATGCGCGAACACACTGGTCATGGAGAAGCGGGACTCATCACTAAACATGATGCAACGCCATTCGTCCTCTGTCCATGCCTCCCGGGCAAGGCACCACTCTAAACGCAGGCGTTGGTGTTGTGTTGTTAATGGCAACTGACGCATGGGGCAGTAGGACCCTAGTCTGGCAGATGCGAGTCATCGAGACACTGTGCAGGAGCTCACAGGGTGTTGAAGACTGTCCAGTACATGTTTGCGGATGGCAGGTGTCGATGCCATGGGATTCCTTAATGCTTGGAGTACCATACGAAGGTCCTCCCTTAGGGTAGTGTTTGTTGGTCGACCCGAACCTGCACGACATGTATGGGTGCCCTCATGTACCCATCGATTCCAACATCGGGCCACTGTGACATCTGAATAGCCCACATGCCTGGCAATTGCACAATACGACCAACCAGCCTCATGCAGTCCCTATCAAATGCTGCCAATTGGTGGATAGGATGTCTAACGTGTCTGCGAGGCATTGCGGGTGCTTTGTACAGTACTGTAATCCTCTCTGAACGTCTTGCGTAACTGTCGGACTCACAGCAGTTGACTGGTAACAACTTAACATGGTAGTGACATCATGAATGCACTCTGGTGAACATTCTGGACATTACAGATCCTTGTGAATCTAATCGTTTACACACATCAATGGTATGCATATATACCGAAATAGGATATATTGGACGACTCCTTCTGGGTGGGTCATTTTTGTCAGCCAGTGCATATAATCAGGACTATATCAATAAGGTAAAAGACTACATAAAAAAGAACGGATTTAAAGGATTAATGAAGGATCCCACACCAGTCTACCAAAGAGAGATCAAGAAAACCATAAAGGGCTTCCAATTGGACTTGTTCAGAGAAACGGCCCACGGATTAGTATGCCACAAACTATTACCTCCCCATATTCATGCCCTTATAAAAATACACAAGGAAGGACATCCAATTCGGCCAGTAGTCGACTGCATTTCAACAATTCTCTACTATATGCCTCAAGTGACAAAAACCATAAAGGAATTGTGATCATTGGACAATACCCATGTCATAAGCAACAGCATAGAGATGATGAAGAAACTCAGGTCCATACAGGTCAGTGACAACATCATTCTCTGGACATCATAAACCTATACACCAACATTCCATTCTGTGAGGCCATAGATATCATTGATGCTAGGCTATCCAATAGAGATATAGACTCACAAATACGTCAAGACATTATTAACGCCCTGTTAGTCCTTTGCAACCAAAACTACTTTGAATTCAGTGGTGAATACTCCTCAGTTCCGCACGGTGTCTTGATGGGCTCACCTGCAAGTGCACTTATGTCAGAAGTTTTTCTCCAACACTTACAAGGGAATCCCTCGAACATGTATGTTATAGATTTCCACCAAATTGAAATATGTTACTTATGTGAAGCTACTATAGATGCTTACAAAATAAGAGAGTGCGAAATTGTGTTTCTTTCAAAATAAACCGCGAAAACGAAAAACTTTCAGCATACATAGCCATACAAAGACTCCACTGTTAAAGCGGTTCGGCTATGTGGGGTTCCCTTGTTAGAAGCTAAGTTCTTCCAACCCCTGCTATCATCCAAAAAATTGTATATATGCATGCGGTATGTTGATGATAAATTAATAGCCTTCAACAAGGATACCACTAACGCCAATGACGTCCTCAATGCTTTCAATAAGTTCCATAGCAACATTCAATACTCCATGGATGAAGAAATTCAAAATACAGGCTAAACTATCTAGACATCACCATTGCAAAAAACCTTCAAAACAAAAGCTTCGAGTTTGGAACCTTCCGGAAACCCATGATCACATGAATAAGTCAGTACTTCCGAAGAGCCATTACCTACCCCATTACCAAGATTGATAGGACAACGAGATAGAGCTGACAAAAGAAGTTGCCAAAAGGAACCATTTCCCCAAAGAAATTATTCATTCCATCTTCAAGAAAACAAAGCTGCAGGTCAACAACCAGAGTATGAATGGAGATGCGACACAAGGTGCAACAGAGAATATGGTAAAGAAATTTTCAACCTTCACCTTCACAGGGCTGGAGACTAGCAGAATTACCAATATTTTCCGCAACCGTGAGTTGAACATCGCATATAGGACTGCCAACAAATGCAAATATGCCCTGAATCCAAAAAATGACACACGACCCGGCAATGACTATAAAACATTGTGGATGCTACTTATTGGATGTACGAAATGGTCAATCAGAGAGAGGTTCGTTGAGCATTATAGGTCCTGGATCAATGGGGAAAGAAATCAGTTTTTTCAGAGTACCTCATAAGGAAGAAACACCAATTCGGTCAATAGATACAATAATGACCATTGTACAAACGATAAAAGACCCAAAGAAGATTCTGATGTATAAAGCACTGGAAATCAGGAAATTCCATAAGACTGAAGCAGACAAACTTTTGAACAATTAATTATCATTCAAAAGAGACCCATTACTCGATGTTATCACTGATATTTCAATTAACCCACCGGCTTTGCCTGTTTCTATTTTCATTTTCACTCTGTGAATCCACCAATCAGAAAAATTCTCCTTTCAGCTTAGTGGAATTAGTTCTCCCCTGTAGTTATTATTTTTCTGATTGGTGGATAGGCACCTCTGTTCATTATATAACCTGATGTTCAGGCATTATCAACTTTGTAGCTATTTATGCCCATGAAGATGGTGTTTATATTGAAACGTATCGGCTGTTAATAAATTCCTACCACATTGCGCTATCTGGTTCTTTTGGTCTTCTAAGGAATTCTACCTGAATTAGTGGATTCCAATATTCAGACGGGCACGCCATGTCGAGAACCAATCAGAATTTTAAAAGCAAAGAAGAAAAGAAATTTGATTTGAAATATTTGTTGTTTATAAAAAAATGAAATTATTATCATTACTTTTGTTAAATTAGTCTCAGTAAATTAAATGATTTGTTTTTAGTGAATAATTTTCAATGAAAAAAATAAGCTTACTAAACAAATGTTAAAATTATAATATTTTTTATTCTATTCATTTTCAGAGTGATACTCATTCTTATTTAACTCTCTCTGTTTCGTCAATTAGACTTCCTTTAGTTAGGAGTAATTATTTGAGATGCTTTTCATATATCGGTATTACAGGATGGTCTTTGCTTCCCAAATTAGTTTGTTCTTCACTAACAAGTAGTATACATTCAAAAAAAGTTTAAAAACGTTTATGTTAACAACTAACCTCTCTCCTTAACATGTTGTAATTTTATGACTCTGCTTCCTGAATTACTTTTGTTTTTCTGTTTTTATTTCTTTTTATTCTATTTTCTTTTTTCTAACCTTGATTTTTGACTATGAATCTGTTCTTATATATTTGTTTTTTCTAAATATTCCCAATGATTTTTGTAATTTTTTAATCACCTTTCGGGGACCCTACTCTTCGGCTTTTCTGGCCATATGGGCCCTGAATAGGTGGGTTTTTTTGTAACTAACTTTGAAATAAATAAATAAATAAATAAATAAAAATAAAAAAATAATCCTTTTATGAGAATTTTGTTTCACAATTATTAAACATAAAATATCATAAAATTTTAACAGAAAAAAAAAATTAAAAATTTGATTTTTTTTTTTCTTCTTATTTCTCCAAATTTATTTGGTAAATCTTTTTCTTTCACAGATAAGGAGAAAAATCAATACAAAATAAAGTTAAACAATGTAAATGTTGATACAATTAGGAACAATGTCGCTATGTTACTATTAATAATTACAATGTAATAAAATTGCTAATAATGAAAGGGACAACAATACATTGTTGCAGTCCACTTAAAAAATATGAATGAACTGGATAGCTGATAAGTACTAAAAAAGAGAAATAGAAATAAATAAATGTGATAACATTTGCAAAGAAATGGTTAATTAATTAATTATGGTTACTGGTTAATGATGGGGGAAAAGCCCTATTGTCGACGTTGTCAGCGATATCATCAATCATCCCAGAAAAAGACAACAACCCTCAGTGGCCATTACCGTAACCACAGAGACAGAAGGCCTCTGCGATGAAAAGTAATACATTGTTACATCATCATAGTTAGGGCAAATTTATGGCTTATTGGTAGAAATACGAATAACAATGCCCTAAATATGATGATGTAACAATGTATTATGTTTCATTGCAGAGGCCTTCTCTCACAGTGGTTACGGCATTACCCACGTCAGCACATGTATTCTTGGCTCTTATAAGAGCACCCCTTTATATGAGCTACAATTATTTATACGAGCTTTATCCTACTGTATATGTTATCCCTTAACAAGTTACTTTTTGGCATCCAATTTACTTCTAAGTCCACCAATCAGCGCTGATTATAATTCTCCTGACTGGTAGACAAATACCATATATTCAGCAGCATAGGCCTGCCTCATTGTAGTCGTTTCCTGCCCTGAAGACGAAGTTTATTTCAAGATGCATAGGCTTTTCCAATGAATGCTGCCATATTGCTATCTCTGGTCCAGTTTCTTATTATTATTTTAATGGTATTGTTATACTTGGTCCTGTTATCTTTGAAAACTAACTTAATTTTAATTTAATGAATTTAATTAAATTATGTCATCAATTATAGTTATTTTATGTTAATTTATCTACATATGGAACAATAAATATTTTTCTGCTGACTCTGGCAGAAAATCACCATAAATTACTTTCTACTTATTTACTCTCAAATTTACTCTGTATAGTCCATTAGATGTAGGATTCTTTTTCTGCCATGGATATGGATGTTAGCGTTTGTCTGACAAGTTGACTCCATGTAATCTGACTCATCGGATTTTGATAAATATTCTGAGAGTAGCTTCACCAAATTAAAGACCCATGCAAAGCAATTTGATGAGCTTCTCAAAATTTTCCGAGAAAAAAGTTCATAAAGTTTGTTATCATTACCGTAATTTTCTTGATAATTAGCCGCTCATGAAATTTCTTGATAATCAGCCCTGAGCATCAAGATAAAAGCCCGATCAGTAAATAAGAGTTAACTGCCACAGAAACTTGTTATGCTTTCAAACTTTCTGTTTCAAGCGTAATTATTTATTGTCCGATATTATAATTTGGTGGGGTTTTATTAGATTTCAATGCAATTATTCTTTTATGAAAAAAAAAAACGAGTGTTAAAACGCAAAAATCTACTTACCAGAAAAAAGAAACTTTAAAGAAAATTCGAAACCTAAGAGAAAAATATTTTAAAAAATAAAAAACAAAGCAATCTTCGCTTTTATCTTCAGCTCCTTCACCCCTACCGTGTATCCAGCTATAAGAAATTTTAATTACAGA
Organism: Rhysida immarginata; assembly: GCA_023313115.1. Lineage (NCBI taxonomy): Eukaryota > Metazoa > Arthropoda > Chilopoda > Scolopendromorpha > Scolopendridae > Rhysida > Rhysida immarginata. The sequence continues at coordinate 12,471 of JAHWFO010041447.1, read as the reverse complement.
AAAGAAATACGCCAACAGGCAGCTTGTTTCTCCCCAAAGACAAATTTCATTTCCCGTTTTCACTATACCCGTATGTGCACGCCTATCATAAGCGGGCTGCAAAAGTTGGCCGTTGTGTAGAGAGTGCCCGCCATTGCCGTCACCTAAAAGGGAAGAATTATCCTAAAAAAACGTGTATCCCGACATGTTTTGTGCCTTCAGATTCATTACAAACCTATAAACGCAATGGGAACATACTTCGAGGTGGGATATGCTTTCACTATCGGCTATTATTGCAAAGCGAAAGTAGCGAAAGTGATCAGATGCGCTTGAACGTGATCAGATTTGAAAGTTGATAATGTTGGTCGTGTAGTGAACGATGAGAACGATAAGAGTGGGAAGTTTTTAGATGCAATGCTCACGTTGATCGGTGAACATGGGCGGACCGGCAGTCTAAATCGGGAAAAATCGGCAAAAGCGGCCCTCAACCACGAGAAGGTAAAGGCATCCGTCCGGCCCACCAGGTTTTTCCCCGTCTCCCTGTGGTTCAATCCACCGCTCGCTGTTGATGAACGCTCACACTCTCGCTCAATCGCTATTGAAGTGAATTTTTAATTAATAGGATGTGAATTCATCGATAAATTCAGCAATAAATATAAATCAAGGAATACACTGCCACTACTCATTTTATATATGGTAGTTGAGAGAAACAGTTGGAAGTAGGCCTAAAATCATTGGTAGAAGAGTTTGCTTGTTTTTTTTTAACTTTTTGGAAAATCTCTGACAATTACGCCACGGCACCTGAAAGGCCGCACATGCCAAAATTTTCACTTTTATTAACAGAACCACTGCGGCGTTACTGCCGACAATTACGGTTTACACTTTTGTGCACACATTTGGCAAACGTTCATGATTTTCACTATAATTAAACAATCTAATATTTCCAATTTGCCCTTACATAAATTGAAAGGTTGTTTCAAAGTTATATTTCCTTTTTTTAAAAAACTACAAAGAAGTTTAATTCACATGCAGGTAAAGAGAGAGGTAATAGTTAACTTCTACTCCTGGAAATAAAAAATTGTAATTTGGTTGCTAACATGCTAATTAAAAACGTTAATGGAGGGTGATTGATAAACTATAGATACCAATATGATGCATTATATTTAGTATGTACATTGTGCAATAATCTTTGTTTGAGTTAAATGTCATCTCAAAAGTTACAAAATTTATAAAAATTATAAGGGGAGGCCATGGCCTGGTGGGCTTTCAATGAACATCACTGAACACAAATGTGGATAAATAAACTTTTTCTTTTAAATGCTCATTTATCACTGCAGATCATTAATTATAATAATTCGTATATGCATTTTAAAAAAAAATGATGGTAGCAAATAGGAAAATCGGAAATGTCTTTAGTAAATGAATTACACATTTCCCATATATGTTAAAAAAAAATTTATTAAGAGAAAAAAAAATTATTGAAGACTGGATTTGAACTGCACCTGCAAAACAGAAATCAAGCGTTTTACCACTAGACCACCTGAACGCAATAAAAATCTATGCTACAATTCGAGCATTTACAAAATGTAGTCAAAATATAAACTTTTTTCTCATGAATATTTTTCTCAGAAAATTTTGAGAAGTGCTTCAAATGGCTTTGCATGGGTCTTTAATTTGGTGAAAGCTACTTGTAGAATATTTTTTTATCAAAATCGGTGAGTCAGAGTATGTGGAGTCTCCTTGTGAGATATACAGTTGTGTATATCCATAAACTAGATGTTATGATCGACTATGCTGACTTATCCCTAAGGGATGCATATTTATTATTATTATTATTACTAACGCAGTTGCAAAATACTCACGCAGACAGATTATTTACACAGACATAACCAGGTAGCCAACATCAACATCTATCTAAGATACAAAAGCTAAGGGACATTCATACTCCATACTATAAATATATCCCAAAGAACACCACACCTGCACTATATTTTGACACAGCTATAATCACTGACAAAACTATCCCTCATAACAGACCAGACATTACACTAGTGGATAAGCAAAACAAAGTGACTTCTTAATTGATATCTCCATCCCCAACACACAATTTACAAAAGACATACACTGATAAAATCACTAAATATACGGATCTTGCACATGAAATAAAGCGCCTTTGGGGAGTTAACAGAGTACACATTGTTCCTATCGTTCTTTCTGCCACTGGGGTTATTCCACACTCGCTACACAAAAGCCTGTCAACACTAAATTTAAACCCACACTTATACAAAACCTTACAGAAAGCCACAATTCTAAACACCTGTCACATATTAAGGAAATTCCTAAACCCAAACATCAATACTCCCACGAGTGCATAACTTTCCCTCCCTTGCATTTGTTGGTCCTCTCTTGGGTCCGCCTCCGGGATTGGCTTCCGGACTTAATCTGAGTTTGGCATCCCCAAATAATAATAATAATAATAATAATAATAATAATAATAATATTTTTTTTAAATAATAATGTAACAACATAAGGAGGAGTATCCCAATGGATAAACTGGAGGGAAACAACCCGGTGTTGTCCCCCAACAGGCCGAGGCCCAAAACGGGGTTAATGAAATTACATTAAAAAAAAAAATAAATAAATAAAAAAATATAGTCAAACATAAGAATAACCTTAATTAGTACTTTAACCTGTTTAAAAAAATGAAACACGAAATCGATTGAGACAAAAGAAGGCAAAAGCCAAGTCACATAAAAACAAAAAAGTAAGTAAAGAATTAGGGAGAACGAAAATAGGTTAAAAAATGTCAGGTTTAGGATTGGCTTGATTATAAGCATCGAGCAATTTAAACCTCACGTCTAAAAATTTAGCGTTAGAATTGTAAAAAATCGAAAATGACAAACAATTTCGATGATGGATGGAACTGAGAATACAACGAATATCAAAGTGAGTAATGACATTGGAAATATTGAGCGAACCATTAAATATTTTTTGTAAATAATTTAAAAAGTGTTGATCCTGAACTGGAACAAAAAATTTGGATGAAGATGATAGGCATTTAATGATTCTTTTCAATTTATTATTCAACAAAGTAGACAGATAAAAACTTCGAGTATACCAAATTATTATCCCGTAGTTAATTCGAGAAAGAACGTGATGATTGTATAACAGATATACCCCTCAGTAAAAAAATTACGCAATCTATAAAAAAGACCAAACATTTTAGCCGAATGATTAATTAAAAAATAATATAATAATAATAATAATAATAAACCGGAACATTTTCCAGGGTGACTCATTGAGCCACTCTGGTTTTGTCTTGCATTAAATGCACTTTCAAACAGACTGAACAGCACAATTTACGGTTACACGATTAAACACAATAAAAAGTGCCACTATACACTTTCACACTTATTCTATATGGACGACAAAGTCTACACCTCCACACAAAAACAATTGCACCAGTTACTTGACCTTACACAATTTTTTCAAAAGACATACACATGCAATTTGGGTTGGACAATACAAAACCATTCACATTGAAAATGGAGTACTAGGGAAAGGGGGCTTCACATTAGAAGAACCAGGTTACATTGCTGCTATGGAAAATGTCGAATTTAGGATTTAAACAAGCCAAGCTTCTGGAGCATAAACACAAAGAATGCACTCACTAAACAATATCTTCATATGCTAGAGGCAATACTTAAAACAGATTTAAATTCCAGAAATTTAATCAGGGCCATCAATACTTATGCCATGCCAATACTCTCTTACTCTTTTGGACTCTAACAGTGGATATACACAGATCATGAGGGACTTGAAAGGAAACAATGTAATCTTCTTACAAAGTGTGTCATTCCATGTCCGTAGGTCCGTTGCTCCTGGCAGAGTTGTCTCGGTCAAAAGTTCGAGTAGTGCGCTATTTTTTTTTTGTTTGTGTTTTGTTTTTGTTTTTTTGGTGGAAATGCTTAGTGAGTATTTAGTTATGTTACGTGGTTTGTTGTAGGAAGCGAAATGGATTGATGTGTTTGTTTTAATTGGTGGGTGTGTAAGTGAGTATTTGTTTCAAGTGTGTGTCGTTCAGGTGGGATGTGTGTTGCCATTGTTCGTTTGTTTTTTTTGTATTGCGCAATTTGTATCGTATAATAAAATTAGTTGTTTACTGTAGCGAGCAGTGGTAATTACTTTGTACGTTATAAATGGAATGTTATTAAGTTATTGTTTTGGCTTGGGATTATTCATTGTTTTTTTTTCTCGGCATGACCGTTTCCGCTCCTTTTATGGGGAGTTGAAGCACTCATGTTTTGTTGGAGACGCTATTGTTTTGTTTGTTGAAGTTGTTCTTATGTGAGAATGGTGGCAGTCTCCGTGCCTATTGTTACGATATTTTTGTTTTATTTAAGGAGTTGAATGTTTTTCTCCGTTAAAAAGAACTGCGGTGAAAAGCAGACGCGTGAAGAACGATGCCTATGATATCCTCCAAGAGGAGCGGCCATGTTGGCCCTTGTTCGAAAGTCGCCAAATAGGCATGTGCATTGCTCCTCCGTATTTGTAATGGTCTACGAGTTAATTTAAATGAGTTAATTAAAATCGTTGTTTAAGAATCAACGTCTATCGTCACGTTAATATTTCTAGATGCTATCTGTTGTTGTGGAGTTGCAGCCGCCGGACGCTTTCAGCTGCCGTGGAAAGTTGATGCTGGGCAGTGAAGCCCCAGCGTGTGGAAAGTAGAGTCAATCTCGGATCCATGGGCGAGTGTGTTTTTCTGTATTCTGCCGTTGCGTGGAGGAGGCTACCCCAGCGTAATAGCAAGTTAGTTTGTCCTGCCAGCATTAGCCCTGTTAGGAAAGTGCTTATTCGTTCTGTTCAAATGGAAAACTGTGCCTTAGTTGTTCGAGTGAACTGGGACAGTTCAGCTGCCTATTGAGCTTTAGGAAAATAACTATTCTTAATGCCTAGTATCCATGAACTGTTTGAAAGTTTTGAAATAAGAACCAGATGTTATGAATTCTGTTTAAACATTAAGAGAGCACTTGGTTAAGTAAGATTAAGAGTATGAGTGTTTCTTGTTGTTCTGGGGTTATAACAAGGGTTTGCGAAGTGACAAGTTGTAAAGGGGTTAGAAAAACTTGTGGAGGTCAGTCATGCAACTACCAGTTGGTGCAATCTTAGTCTGCTAAACAGTCATAACTAGCGCTAAGATAAAAACTGCTCTCATGTGTGCGCCATACAGAATCGAGCCCACAGGGGTTCCAGTGATCCTCCCCTGATTTATAGTAAAGGGATCACCCAACGCTTTCATGCACAAATTGGGCAGGAATATTTGTCGGCTCGAGGTCTGTGGCATGCGAACCACACCAGCAGTTAGCTTGGGCTGCTTTGTGGAGGTTGTTATTAGCAATCTGGCTGTTTAACTCATGGTTCGTACAACTGAGAAGAAAAAAATTTCAAGGACTTTTCAAGCACTTATCAAGGATTTCTCAACAATTTTCAAGGATTTATTAAAACAGACACGTTAAAAATAATTACAATACTACACTGATGTTGCTGAACTTCACAGAATTTGTGTGTTCAGTGAAAGCCCACCAAGCCACAGCTTCCCCCCCCCCCCCCAAAAAAGATAGGTTAGATTAGGATGTTAGATTGGGTAGGTTAGCCCTAACCTAATCTTATGCATATCTTTCTCCAAAAAAGGTAGTTCACAAATATATGTTCCTCTTTGGCCAACATTTTCATAGTTCCCAATGAGTTCGCTGTTTTAAGTTAGTTACCCAGTTTCTTCACTCCTGTTGGCACACCAATGATCCTCAAGAGGGAGCGGGGTTAAAATATTTCCCAGTTAAATTGTTTTCAAGCCACTGTGGATTGTTGTGCACTGTTCCTAATTTTAATATCAAGCAAATATGAAAAGTTTTTTGTAATAAAAACAAATCAAAATGGCTTGTTAATTTCACTCTGATATCTTTGGTTAATTATACCCATTCTTTGTAATATTTACCAAAAAATTATTTTCGAAAATGTAATGGAAGTGTATAAAAGTGACTGTTGAAAATAAAACCAAAATGAAAACTCAAACATTTGGATATAAACAGTAAAAATGTGAGGGAATAAATCTATTTTAAAAGATTGTTATTTTTGTGTTTTTTTTTTATTTTTTAGCTTTAAAATATGTTATATAATTAGAGCCATTTATATATTTTTGTTTTGTAATTTTTGTAAATAAGCAATTAATCATTAGTTTTCATTGCAATATAATTTATCCTGAAGAATTAGTTAATATATCAATATTAAATATCAATAATTTTATAACCTCAAAATTAACAAAAATAATGAAAACATTAACAATTGGTTGATTTGGCTACAAGAATAATAAATATAAAAATTTCTATAAATTTTATATAAATATGCTATTTTTTTTATATAAATATTCAAGAAAATATATTCCTTTAAAATCTTAAATAAACAAGCACAAAACACATTTTTTGAGTAAATTTTAAATGAAATATGAAAAAAAAAAAAAAAAAAATTGTAAAATTTTTACAGTATATCTTTAAAAATCACTATAATACATTTTTTACTTGACATATAAAATTTTTTTTAGTTCAAATCCTATTTAGAAGAACTCTAATAGAAAATAATTTTTAGTTATGAAACAAAATAAAATTCCAATAGTTCACCACCTTGAAAATGTATTATAGTGACTTTGAAGAGACATTTTAAGGATCTTAGAAGTATATTTTATATAGATTTACTGGCATTTTAAAGGATTCTGTTTTCATATAATTTATTAAAAAAAGAATAGCATATTAATATAAATTTACAGACATTTTAAGGTTTATAATTCTTGTAACCAAATCAACCAAATGTAGTTTAATTTTATTTTCTTCATTAAATCTGAGGTTATAAAATTATTGATGTTTAGTATTTATACAATCATTTGTATTGTTTATAAATCTATGATCACCTGTCAATCTATCTAGGCCACCTCATTTTGGAGGCCAGTTTTCACAGCTATTTCAGATGTGAGCTGGCCGAACACCTCCTATAACTACTGTTGTTGGCTGGTCTGGTTTTGTGTGGAAGAGTTAACAGACAGGTGAAATTTCTATAGGATTCAAACAATGGGTAATGGAGTTAATCCTTTAGAATTCCATCACTCTTACTATTCCCTCTGCTAATTCCTTGTTCACATGAAAGGACTGAAGGAGGAAATATTTCCAAGATGCTCAGCAAGGCAACCCATAGCTGATTATTCTGAAACTGTTAATATAAGATCACAATCATGTACAATATTTATACAGGAGCTTATTCCTCGGCTTATTCTGAAGCTGTTTATATGATCACAATCATGATGGGTTTTTTTTTTTCAATAGAAAATATTCAACTTTCCTGGATTTTGTTAGTAGAAATCACAAAATTCAAGGACTATTTCTTATTTTTGAGTTTTTTCAAGGTTTTCAAGCACTTGAAAATGAAACTTTTTTTTTCAAGCAGTTTTCAAGGTTTTTTAAAAGCGTACGAACCATGTAACTGTTTGATTTCCCCTACTTTTGCTCGCATCTGTCTCGTATAGCCCATGGCTAAGCCATAGTTGGCTACAACTAAGCCAGGTTAAGGGTTGTGTAGTAAATTCTGAGGGGCCCCCTCCAAATGTATTTTAACTGTAATGCTGAGTGTATAGATACGTAAGGTTAAGTTTTGTGGGACACTGCTGCTGCAAGGATATATATATTTTTTTTTTGAACATTAAAAATTATTCAAACGTGTTTGACGTGTGGTTCTGTCTTAATAGGCCAGTAGGTGACCGCCAATACGTTGCCCAGAACCTTTTGGTGGACCTTTCTCTGTGGGTTTTCGAAGCTTGGGCAAAGAAACGCCTGAACACCTGAACATCTTTACCTTTTCCTAGGGGGGAATTGAATTTTGACATTTTCAGTGGGAACTTACGGGTGGGTTCGTCACAAAAGCACAGAAAGCACCAGACACACAGCTATTCAAAGACTTCCCTGCTTCATTCTGACGGAGGCAGAGGTCTTATTGATATAATAGATCTACACCAGAAGCATACTGAGTCACTCAGAAAACTCTTTTACTCTAAACAACGTACATCACCATTACACAAAGCAGTCTGCATGGCTGATACAAAATACACGCCTTTGAATCTGAATAGCGTGCAGAACAACCCATAACATTCCTACAACATGCAAAACTTCAATCATGGCTCGGAAAGCAACTCCATGGTTGACATCCTTCTGACCTCAACCAGCCGCACGTCGACAAAACAGCGTCGAACTTTTGGTTGAGTCCTTTGGGGAAACTGAAGGAATCATGATTGCCATACAAGACCAGGTTATTAACACCTAAAGCTACAGAAAATATATTATCAAAGATTCGACGAATGGGTCTTGCAGGAAATGCCATATCGCAGAGGAAACCATCCAACATGTCATATCCAGTTGCAAAATACTACACAGACAGATTATTTATACAGACATAACCAGGTAGCCGACATCATATCTTAGCTTCAACATCTTTAGCTAAGATACACAAGCTTAGGGACATCTACACACCATATTATAAATATATCACAGACACTGTCTCAGAGTACACCACACATTAGCTATATTTTGAAAGAGCTATAATCCTGACAAGAATATCCCCCATAACAGACCAGATATTACACTACAGTAAATTTCCTTATACAATAATATAATATAGTGAATCTAAATTAATATTATTTATATAAACAAAATTATTTATTCTTTATTTATTTTAATTAATTTTCATTAAAAAGCAGAACATTAGAATATCAATTCAGTACTAAATTTACATATTGGTGAATATTATAAGTAGATAAGCAAAACAAAGTGACCTACATAACTTATCTCCATCCACAACACACAATTTACAAAGAAATATTGCACACAAAATAAAATGCCTTTGGTAAGTTAACAGAGTACACATTGTTCCTGTCGTTCTTTCTGTCACTGGGGTATTCCACACTCGCTACACAAAAGCCTGTCAACACTAAATTTAAACCCACACTTATACAAAACCTTACAGAAAGCCACAATTCAAACACCTTTCACATAGTAAGGAAATTCCTACACCCAAACATCAATACTCCCACAAGCACGTAATTTTTCCCTTCCTTGCATTTGAGTCCCTTGGGCTTGGCCCTCTCTTGGGTCCGCCTCTGGGACTTGGCCTCCAAACTTGATCTGAGTTTGGTTTCCCCAAACAACAACAACAGCTACCCCTCGTGTTGAGAAGGGCAACATTTCAGGGTGATGGCTTTGGTTAGCAGGTGTGATAGATGAAAGTCCAGATGACCCAGTATGGCTGATGAGTAGACTATTTTGGCTATGGGCCTGCTGATGATGGAGATGACTAACATGACCACCCATATTAGTGAAAACTATGATTAGTGCGAGGCCAACGAGGCACAGCCCAAGGCACTCACTCACATAACTATCAGGTCTGGGCAACAATGTAATCTTCATTATCACCATTTTGGATTTTAATTGTGACGTCCCAAATGGTCTGTCACTATGCTTCTAAACATGAATGGATTAGAAGCATGTGTATAATGTTATTAATAACAGGTAATTGGCATATCTTTTAATGCCTCTTGCTGTATATATCCTTGACAAAGCCGGGAATAAATGGCGAAACTAGTTGGAACTCCTGATGTCCCTCTGTTATACTGTAAGGCCACCACCTGTTTAACTAACACCTCAGACAGTTAGAGCTTTGGTGACCTCCGTTAATGATTTTGCTTCCCCTCTTATCGCCACGTTTTTTTAAACTTTTCACTGCTGCCATGCAAGGCCATCGCTTCCAATGTATTTCCCTTGTCAGTATAAACAACAAAACAAATTATTCGTTAACAATGAGAAGACATTTTATAAGGTGTGACCAAGTGAAAAGGAGACTATGGTGATATCTAACGAAAAAATATTCTGTAATTAAAATATTTGACGTACAGTTAATGTGTAACATGACGCCTACACATAATTGATGATTTGCAACTTTATATATATTAAATATTCATTAATTAAACAATCTTGCACTTTTAACAACTGACACTAATCCCTATTTATTATGTATTTTAATATTCATAATATTTAATACACTTAATACATTCAGTATATATATTTTAAATTTCGCTCTGTATTTATTGTACTACTTCACTTTTGTAATTTGTATCATGGAGCCCCCTAAGACCTAACTTGTCGGTTTATTATCATACTGGTCTTAGACGAGCTCCGATGTATTATACCTAATAAATAAATAAATAAATAAATAATGCACCGATCTCATACTGAGTATCACTTTTCCAGCCTTCATGGCAGAGTGAGCTGTTTTGGGATGTGGGGAGCTGGGTTGACGCTACAAGCATATTTACCAACTTCGATTAGATACAACGGCGCTACAATGAAAGTCTCCTTTTCATTTGGGCACACCTTATATAAGCAGTTAAACATAAAACTATGCAGGATTTATATCTCTTCTATTATTGCTGAATGGAAGCAGTAAAAGAATAAAGGGTCTTGATTAACCAATATGGTAAAATATGCCAATGCTTTTCAGTTTATTGCCATATTCACTTAAATGAACAGAAGGACATTGAAGTTTTGATTGAGTGAAGGGAGTCTTTTTGAAGAAACTGAAGGAACCACGATTGTCATTAGAAGGTCATTAACACAAAAATATACAGAACTATTAAGGGCTCAACTTGCAAGGAAATGGCATATCTCAAAGGAAACCATCCAGCATGCTATATCTAGTTGAAAAATAATTATATGTATTAAAACAGATATAACCAGATAACCAACATCAAACATCGATATCTATACTCCTTTTTATGGTAAATTGCAGTATAATTACCTGAAGGGCACCCTCTCACTGTGTATCGATCATGCAATATGACCAAGTAAATGTCCTTTTCCTGGCAATGATGCAGTCAGTTTGCTTCAGGCAATTATCGATATACAGTGAAAGATTACTGTTCACAACTACGTTCAAGTTAACTACCTTTTTTGTTTCTTAATGAGTTGAAACCTACTGCTAATTACCTGAGGAATGCTAGATCTTATAATCATTCATATTGCATTCATGAATAAAATATTAGCATAACCAATGATATTGTCAGAATTACTGCATACTTTACTGCTTATGTTTGCCAGGATAATGCACCGGTGCTCAAGCCTGCAGGGTCATTCTATATCAGTTCACCCAGGCAATGTCACCCACCTCTTCAGATTTTGACAATTTTTTTTTAACTTATTGCTATTACCAAGTTATGAAACCATGCCAAATTATTTTGGCCTAAGTCAAATACTTCCGGAGATACAGGTTGTCAAAGTTTAAGTAAATTAAGCGTTTTAGGTATCTCCACAATGTCCGTGGCGCTTGTTATAAAAAAAAAAACCAAATCAAACTCAGTCAAAAATGAAGATATCAATACCATTTTTTTACTGTGTTGTGTAAAATATGCCAATTCTAGAAAAAAAATAGCTGGTGTACTACTTTTTTAGAAAAAGAAACTGTATATGTTAATCAACACAGGGCTTGAAATTCAAATTTTTCATGGAGGGGATCCTCCCCTCCTATGTTTGTAAATGGAGGGGAGTTGAACTGCCTGGGAGGGAGACAATAAGTTATAGGCAAAATTACTTCTACTACAAGTTGCGAATCTCCATGTTAAGAGTTTGGCACTATGCACGCTCCTCTCGCCAGGAGCGCTGGAGTCAGTCGAAGTCTGCGTTATAAAGGTCTAATTCAGTTATCAATTCGGCTTGGTCCCAAAGTGGTTGCATTAAGCGGCGCCCACTATAGAAGTATAAACATTAAGTAATGTAGTAGATCAGTGCAACCTCACAAAATAAACAAAACTCTAAAATTTGATTGCACTTCTTTAAATATTTTTTTTTTAATTAATTTAATTATATAATTATTATCACTAGTTACCTTATTTTAAGAATTTTTAATTTTTTAAGTCTTTATTAATTTTATAAAAGTGTCACACAGTCTCATAAATATCTATATAATTTTTTTATTTTGGATAATTCTCTAACAATTTTTTTTTTCATTTTTTTTTTTTAAATTAATTTACTTAGAATTTGGGATCTTCTATTTGAATAATCCATTTGATGCTTTTCTACCATTGAAGTTTATTATCAAAACAAAAAAAATTCTTTAGACTTTATATTAAATTCCACTTAAATTTTTCAGTTTGGTTAATGGCTTTATTTTTTAAGCTTTGATATTTTGCGTGCTTCTGAGGAGCAGATCTATATTCTCTCTTGCATCCAGTAACAAAACAATGATTTAGCATGTTTATGGAACATGATTAGAAGAAATGTCAAGAAAATATAGTTCTTATTTTCATTTTTTATAAGAATATTTAATTATTTTCTTTTTTATAAATCGCTTTTATAAGAAATATCACAAAATCGTAATTTTGCTAACACTGATAGTGCTATTAAC
>JAHWFO010041446.1:1357751-1375705 GCA_023313115.1 Rhysida immarginata | reverse complement strand
GAATCAACTAAATAAAACGGAAATGAAAGTTGTTCGTCTTTTACCAGAGAATAAGAGACTTTACTTTATATTTGACGTCATTTAAAATTCCATTTCTCTTTTTCCATTGGTTAACAAGATTTTATCCGAGCACAGTTTGCGCGGTAATTAGTTTCAAATTCAATTAATATTGTTGCAAAGCTCGCACATTCAAATTGTTCCGTATGACGAACTCACATGTTCTCCTTTGTTTATAGTTAGATAAGAACGAGATCATCTTCATCGTCTGTTGGCGAACTTTCAGGAATGAATTTTAGACTATTTAAAGGCTTCGCTGCTGATGGGAGGAATCAATATCACAGAAATATTAATTGTTTTTTGGAATTCCGTGAAATAGATGAATTCCTGTGCTGTTAAATGGTGTAACAATAAAATGCTAGAAAATTAAAATAAAAAGGAAATTAATTCTGCATTAAGGACTGCGTTGCATTATGGTTAATGAATGTGTTTCGCTCCAAGCCGCTGATAACGCTACGGTCTACCGGATGTACGATTTTTTTGTATATGTTTCTATTAGTGTCGTTTCTGTATTACTCTCTTATTCTGTGCTAGAACTTGCAGCCGACTGATCACTCTCCAGAACGAGGCCATGGTATCCTCGTCTGAATTACATGGGCCATGAATTATCGACACTAGTGATTATTGTTCAGTGATCCTGTTGGGGTTACCGTAGGCCTCCCTACAAAAGGCCTACACAACGTCTTCCGTTTGCGATAAGTTGAATACTTCTACACCGTATGGATCGAACGAGATTTTCATCGATGCCACTGGAAAAAAGGAATCGCCCAAGAAGGCGCTGCGCCAGAGAAAACCCGAGAAAGGACCCGTAGAGCAACATGTGAGACTACCCAATTGAAGCACAGATGAGTGATAGATCCCGACTACGGCGATTATCTAAGAGCTACTTCAGAGACATTGTATTGGTAATGAAAAAGTGTTACCGCTGTTAAGTGAACTCAAGCGTTACAAAGTACTGTCTATGTTTATTTGTTTAGAAATAACTCATTTTGACTTTTGGTTTAAGAAACAATAGGTTTAGAATGGAAAGAGACTGATGAATTTCGTTTGCCCTATAGTTTATTGTTGAGATGATTGATAATTTAAAGTTTTGTGTTGATTTAAGTGCCCCGATTTTGGCTACTTATGAGTTGTTTTTTTTTCTTTTTTCTTGAGCATTTATTTTTTTTAGTTTGCCAATTTTAAGAAGACCACGGTTATGCTAGACACAAACCAACGAAGCAGGTAGAGAAGGACCGGAAGAAATTTATCCGCACCAACTAGTTATTGTTTTCTACCGAAGAGAACGGAACTCGATGTCATTTGGCTGAATGAACAGAAAAGAGATATTGTAAGCGTGATATCTTACCAGAATTTTTAGTCTCAGGGTAGAGCGATTGCTTATTAAATTTTTTTTTACGTTACCTTTCTGGCCGGGGGACGGCTTCCGAGCGCTGAACAAGAATCGTGAAGAAGAAAAAAGCTTCTAAGACTATTCGCTCTGTAAGCTATTTTTTCTGTGAACAATCACGCAATACTCAAAGCAAGATAGCTTCAGCGTATTACGAATATTTACCTTTGAAGAATGATTGTTTTTTTCTGTACCTTTTGTGATTCTTTCTTTATTCATTAACTGCAATTATTTTGTTTAAGCGCCGTAAATTAAGGTCTGAAATAAATAAAAAAAAAAAAAAAAAAAACATCCGGCCGAAGGACTAAATTGTAATTAGTGTAAACCACGGTCTATAGATATTCATGGTCATCGAGCTCCATTGTTAAAATGAAGCTAAAGTTTCTAGCTCTCAATAGGGCGGGAACTCTATTGAAAAGTGGCGCTGATGTACAATCGGCCCAAAAACGCCTGCAGCGCCGCCCTATCGACAGACAGAAACTTTACTTTCATTTTCAGTTTCAATGAAAAACCTCTATCGCAGGTCACGGTCGACCCTGATGCGATCTGTTTTCCTTAGCTTCTCGAAACAATTGAAAATGGCCGAAGCTCGATGACCATGAATATTGGGAGGGTGTAAACTCGTCTTTTGAGAGTTTTTGGGATAATTTTAGGAGGGTTATTCTGTCCGAAATTTTTTTAACATTTAAAGTTTATCTTATCCTTTTCATGGTTTAACAATAATTAGTGGGATTACTCGTGATAATTAATGTGGGTTTTTTTTTTATGGAACTGTTAATCGTTGAAGCCATAATTATTTTTGGATTTTAGTTGTTAGTTTGAGGTTCCGGTCGCGTTCTGGTTGGGAATTTCCTTTTTCTTGATAATCTTAACGATTAAGTGGGTGGGCCGTTACAACACACACATTCACACAACACAATTGTTGACTTTTAATAATATAAATAGCAAGAAAAAAATTAAGCAAAAACTGTGGATTGGAACAACCAAACAAAAAGAAAAACAAGAAGACAAAAAAAAAACCAAGTAAAAAATTAAATGGAACTTTAAGGTCCTGGTTTCATTTTTCTCTTCCTTTTGTCTTTCCCCTGAAAATGAGTATCTGGTACACGAAATACGTATCTGGTGTTTCAGTTCTCTTTGTGGATTAGAGGCTTCCCCTTTTTGGTTGGTTAATATACACTATATGATCAAAAATATCCGGACACCCCTCACAGATCATCGATTGGCCCAATGTCACATGATAATGACTTGCACATCATTTAAATAGCTTCCCACACCTTCAGACACAACTCTGCTTGGACATTGGCAAGAATGGGTCGTTCAGCAGAGCTCAGTGAGTTCCAACGTGGAACTATTGTTGGATGTCACCTATACGGCAAGTCCGTGCGTGACATTTCCAGCCTTCTTCAGATACCCAAGTCAACAGTAGGCGATGTCATTATGAAATGGAAGACCCGGGGATCAACAACAGTTCAACAACGAACCGGTAGACTCAAGAAACTAACGGACAGAGACAGTCGAGTGCTTCGTCGTGTCACCCGCAGCAACCGGAAGTCCTCGGCGGAAAAAATTGCCACAGAGTTTCGAAACGCCTCTGCAAATGATGCCAGTACCATGACAATTCGTCGGGAACTGCACACGATGGGATTCCATGGCCGTGCTGCTGCCCACAAGCCGCACATCAGCAGGGTCAACGCCAAGCGACATCTGGAGTGGTGCAAAGCCCACAGAAACTGGACAATGGACCAATGGAAACGTGTAATGTGGACAGACGAATCTCGCTACACACTCTGGCAATCCGATGGACGAGTTTGGGTTTGGCGCATACCTGGAGAACGCTTCTTACCTGAGTACACAGAGCCCACAGTCAAGTTCGGAGGAGGAGGAGTCATGGTGTGGGGCTCATTTTCATGGTACGGACTGGGCCAGCTCGTTCCTGTGCAAGGAATCATGAACTCCGACCGTTATCTGAATGTTTTGGACAACTGTGCACTTCAACGTTGTGGCAATTTTTCGGAAACGGGCCATTTCTCTACCAACACGACAATGCTCCGTGCCACAAAGCCAGGCGTGTACAGCAGTGGTTTGCGGACTCAGGGGTCGAAGAAATGGGTTGGCCGGCACAAAGTCCCGACCTCAATCCTATAGAGAGTCTGTGGGATGAATTGGAAAGACGCTTGCGGGCCAGATCACATCGGCCAACTTCTGTACCTGCACTGATTCTCGCTCTTCGGGAGGAATAGAGGAACATTCCGGAAAGTACCTACCAACATTTGGTGGAAAGTCTTCCCCGAAGGGTGGAAGCTGTGATTCGGGCAAAGGGATGTGCAACGCCCTATTGATTTCCATGAAATCGTGGCTAGAGCGCAAACGTGCATGTGTCCGGATATTTGTGATCATATAGTGTATTAAAAATTACTGTGGGTATGATTTTGGCGCACTGCAATAATCATATAAACAAAGGGTTAGCATAAACGGTGTCCTCGTTTGAAACACGTTTAATGTTCTTTTAATGAAATTCAGAAAAATAATGTTTGCACCAATGAATAGAGAAGCTTAAAAAGTTTTGTTTTATGTATCAAACAGTTGAAATGGCCATGCTAGTCTTATATGTAATGAGAGTGAACGTCTTCGTTGCCCTCCACGTTCCCCAGACTTGACGGTTAGAATTTTTTTGTGTGGGATTTGTTAAAGATAGATTAAATGAGTCTACGTGCCTCCCTTACCACATAACGGTCTTAATCTGAGAGCGTGCATCACAGATACCATTGCATCAATCGATTATGATATATTACAATGTGTGTGGTAGAATGCGATTACAAAATGGATCCGAGTTTATACATTAATTCCTGAGATATAGGAAACAAAACTTTTTGAGTTTCTGTCTGCATTGATACGAATTTTATGTATCTGATTTCATGAAACTTGTTTCAGATCGAGAATATCCTTAATGCTAACTAAGCTTTTATTTGAAATATTCTAAAGTAGCCTACCTATATGATGAGTGCAGCTTATTTTGTCTCTGTTTTCATTAAAATGTTTTAAAAATCTTTGTTTATTGTTAAAATTTAATTCAAATTTTAAGAAAGTTTTCAAATATGAAAAACTGTAAAAGTGATAATGTGAAAGTTCCTATAATGGCGAAAAAATTGCTTTTGAATAAATAATTACATTCGAGTTCTTTTATTTGAAGAGAAAACATATTTTTTTATTTCGGCTTTAAAAGTGTCGTATAAAAATCTTAATTTTCCACCTTATTCTTCCTTTTCAAACCGTATTTCGTGACGAAAATGATGAAATTATAATGCATTTTATTTCTGATAACACAATCGATCGCTTATGGTCACGTGGTTCTCGTTAAAGTAATCGATATTCTGTCAATCGATTGGGCTGAATCCGAAGCATCAAATCAATTTTTTTTTATATTATAAATTCCTATTAAAGTTTTAAAATATTTTTTTAATATGACGAGAAATGAATGTTTTCAATTAATAATTTCTTTTGTAATTAATTGACAACACGTGAATCTGTTAAGCTAAGGAATTGCTTTACTGACTCAGTATTAAGAACGCTCTTTTAGATTTTGACATTTTCTTCATTAATTAGTACTAGGACGCAATGCATTTTCTATATGAATAAAGTCCATTCTCGTTAATAAATTTGTTGCATATAAGCAGAAGAAAAAGAAGGAAGAGAATAGTAAGAGGAAAGATGGAAGATTCATTGTCGGATCGATTTTCTGTCACGAGGTAATGGCGAGAGGAAAGCGGAATAAGAAAGAGAGCAGAAGGCAAAAACAAAGGAAGAAAGAAATTTAGCTAGAAAGAAATAAAGAAGTAAATAAGAAACAAAATAAAATTTTATTTGAATTTTTTAAACTGACTTACACATCGCATTCCTACCCACCACTACTTTGCCTCTACGAAACTTTTCCTCTGCTAAACTTAACGATGAAAAAGGCAATGGACTAATCCTTGTCAGGAACCAGCCAATCGTACGCCAGAGATTCCTTTTTCGTCATTAACATTTTTAAACTCCTCCAATGACGTCATCATGATCCCATGGCTCATATTTTCCCCTCAATTTCGTGACGTCATACTTTCTGTTCGGATGATAAGCTTTGGCGTAATGACTGCGCAAAGGCCTTTATGATCGTCTTCAATAACGGGATGAAAACGCTTGTGGTGGATGCACTCCTTGGTCTCTTGCCTTCATCCTCTTGAAGGCGTCCTCTTTAATGCATCTAGACGGATCATTTGACGATCAAACAACATAAATGAGTAAACAGAACCCTTAATGAACGTAGGAAGAATATCGACTGAGTTATTTACTTTGAAAGAGATTTCATTTTAGGTCCCCCTAGAAATGGTTACGGAGATGAAAGCTTCAAGAGAAATGAAAAGCAGATATTCGACAGCAAAATTTCACCATTTTTAAAGATGACTGAAGGCAATTCGAGATAAAAACAAACAAACAAACAAAAAAATCAAATAAGAATTTAAGTCGAATGCTTATCCTTATGACCTTAAATTTAGTATAATAAATACATATAAAATATTATGGATGTTTTATTATTAGTGGCTGATCTAGAAAGCTTCGCAGGATGAATGAGGCATTGAGTAAGTTGTTGTACGTTATTACGAGCTATGCCTACGCATATAATTTCGAAGTTCTCTAAAGGAGATGATTTCCCCTTGACCTTTCCTCCCACTGGAACTACACAATTTTCACAGATTTTCTATCAATACGCTCGTCTAATTTAAAAAGCCAATAAAAATTAAATAAATCTTTATTTCGTGAATTTTATCGAAATAATAGAGAAGAGCATATTTGTTCAAAAGCCACTTTCAGGCGCATTTCACTTTGAATTGCATCCCTCTTACCGTGCGCCCTTCCTTCCCTTCCCACAAGATTTGAACTGTTCACTTTGGAAATCCACTGCTACCCCGTGAATCGATATTTTGTTCTTTCTTTCGATGTCTCGTTCTTTTCTCGTGTATCATCTCGTGAGAAACCTCATGGGGAAGGAGAAACCAGCTTCGTTTACTTTTTTTCCTTTGTGCTTTCCCCTTTACCTCCCTTCTCTCTATCCCTCTCTCGTTTTTTTTTTTTTATCCTCTTCAGCGAGGCATTTCACTGGAGCGTGTTTCTCTCCTGTTGCCTGTTTTGTCACCTTTCAAATCCTCAATTAAGGGACCCCAGCCTCTGCTAATCCTTAGAGAAAAATTGTAATTTTAACTCCGTCCTTCAAAGCCCTTGTATTCTTCCACGGCCAATGCCGACTTTCGTCACTCTTTTCGTTGGCACCGACTCGTTCTTCATTTTCCCTCATTTAACATTGAATCGCAGTTTTAAAACATCACACGCAGTCATTGCTTCTAACGTTTCACATTTTACTTCCAATTATTTCTTGCAATTTTAAAGTTAAATAATTTAACTGCATAAATTGTGATATCTTGCTAAGGCTTGAATTTAAACCAGAATTATCCAGTTTGAATTCTGGAAAAGAAAGATTCTGGAGTAATTGATAACCTGAAAAGATGCATTAAAAATTTGCGATTAAAACCGGATAAATTTGAAGCAGAAATTTGCATTTAACAATCACGATTATTAAATTTTGCTAATAACAGCTAAGTTTACACAGTTAAGTTATTTCATAAGTAATGGCTTAAAATTTCATTTCTTAATTTGTTGAATTTTTTTTCTATCAAAAAACATTTGAATTTTTTCGGCGTTGAATTACAAAATTTTAACAAGGAAAAAGTTAAAGACCTACATTGGCAAAACTTCCGGTATCTTTGTGCTTATAATGCACAGCGTTAACCACTGCGCCATCCAAACAGAAATCAATGTTACTTTCTCTTATGCCCATTGCCGATTCTTTTTTTCAAATTTTTGAAAAGTCAGGGCGCAGGCATATCGCTGAACTACAGGGTGATTCAGTCAATTTCTGACCATTTCACTCGAAAGACGTGCATTAGGGATAAACAATTGAAAGAATATGAGCGCCATATCGAAATTCTAAACAGTTGGAGTTTTGTATTGTTGCAACGGCGCTGCATGAACATCGTATTGTTGAAAAATGGCGCCCGCTTTATCAACAGAGCAGAAATGCAAGTTTGTCGAATTGTATTTCGAGACAAAATCACCTGTAACCGTGCAAAGAAAGTTCCGGAAGGAGTATAAGTGTCGAGACGCACCAGGCAGGCAAGCAATCATGGATTTTGTCAAACAATATCGTGCCACTGGATGTGTTAAAGGCAAGAAAAAAGGCGGGAGTGAAGCTCGTGTTCGAACGGCCGAAGTTGTCGAAAATGTTCGCACAAGGTTGGTCGATTCCCTACCAAAAAATCTGTTCGCCGCATATCCATTGAAGAAGGGCTGTCCTATACCACGACGTGGCGAATTTTGAGAAAGGATTTACACCTGTTCCCGTATAAGCTCCATGTTTATCAGGAGTTAACAGACACTGGAAGACAGAAGCGACAACAATTTGCGATGGAGTTTGGAGCAGAAATGGAAGCCAATCAGGACATTGTGGACAACCTGTGGGTGTCAGATGAGGCCTTCTTCCATCTGTCAGATGACGTTAATAAGCACAACGTTCGTTTTTGGAGTTCCCAGCACCCTCATGAGATCCATAAGTCACCTCTTCATCCACGAAAGGTTATGGCTTGGTGCGCGATTTCCAAAAGAGGCATCATTGGTCCGTTCTTTTTTGAGGGCACCGTAACGTCACAGACTTACGTTAACATGTTGGAAACCTTCTTCATTCCCGAGCTACGAAGGAGGCGTATACCGCTTCGACATCAATGGTTTTAACAGGATGGGGCTAGGCCTCACACCACTAATGAAGTGCTAGACTTTCTCAATCAGAAATTCGGAAATCGTGTCATTTCAAACAGGTTTCCAGATTGATTCGGGGGTGGCTTTCTTTGGCCGCCCAATCAGTCCTGACCTAAACCCATGTGATTTTTATCTCTGGGGGTTCCTTAAAGACAGTGTGTTCACTGCAGCACTAAGAACCCTAGACCAGCTGCGACAAACCATCGTCGACTGCTGCACCCTTGTGGATGCAGAAATCCTGGATAGAGTTATGAACAACTTCACTATTCGGCTGCGAGCAGTTCAAAACGTTCGTGGTGGCCACATTGAGCATATCATCAAGACTTTTCCACGGGAATAAAAACTCCGAACTGCCTAAAATATCATACTGAAATGCTAAGTTTGTAAACATTAATGGGTCAATAAATCATAGTACTGAAATGGTCAGAAATTGACTGAATCACCCTGTATATGGGCGAATATCTCAACTTCTTCGTCATCTACCAGCACGAATTATATCCAATTTATCCATTCAGATTTACAGGGATAACAATCAGTTAATTAGTCCAATTGATACATATGTATGACATTAGTTTTGGAGTTACGCGCTTTGTGTGGGAATTATACGCCAATACCTTCAGCTTAGGTAGCGTTTAGTATTATTTCAAGTTTACGAACAATAGCATTCTTAATAAGTTGTTTTTAATTAAAAAAGTACCAAATGTTGATCGTTTAAGCTTTTAACTTTCATTGTTCTCGAAAGAATTTTACGTATTATCTCATTAAAAACTGGAATGATTCTCTGTGTTTGAAGCTTCTCAATTTTATTAGTAATATTCACAATTTCCATTCTACAGGATAAAAGCTTACTATACCTAATATTCAAAGCTAGTACTTAAACTTCTAGACTTTAGATCCGTTTCTTTTTTTATGAAAACATTTATAAATGACTGGAAAGGTCGTTTGGTGCGCTTTTTTTTATGAAATAAGAAATATGTGGATGAAAGTGCCGATAAATCAGAATGGTTCGCCCTGTTAGGTTTACAATAGATCTTTTGCTATCTATTTATCAGAAAACTTATAATTATTATTTACTGAAAATCGACATAATTACATGCAACAGAGCGAAAAGAATGAAAGATTGTCAAAGATAAAAGGAATATCTCAAGACACTGCTATCAGTATAGCCTTTTGAATGCCCTAATACATTCTTGTTTACGATCTTTATTTGATTAATGCTTATAAAATAGCTTATAAGTTGCAAGCCCAAAAAAACTCAGTCAGATGTTAAAGAACTTTACACAATGTTTTAAGAAAAGAGCATTGTGTTTTAATGAAAATGGATATAATTATTATGTGTTACTATGACTTACTGTAGATCCTAGGGTCTAGAGATAAATCCATGGACGATAGATGACATAATATATCCAGGGTGTTCTCGAATAACGTGTACAAACTTGGGGGGGGGGTGTAATAGAGGGATCAAATCTAAGCAACATGTCCCTCTTTATTTTTTTCTCTGGGGCATTGTTTTTGAGATAAAAAATGTTAAAACAGTTGTTTGGACAGATACCGTTCTGTCTTAAGAGAAGACCTCTGAGTTGCACAATTCCACCACTACACGACAGAAACGTTTGGGTGAATTCATTTCTGAAAATTTTGGAGACAGAGTTCATTTCTACGACTATCACACAAAAAACGCGCAGTTCAAGAAAACGTGTTAAATAAAATTACAAACAAAAAAAATTCTGTAGGGACACTTAAAGACAATAATACGAGATACCAGTGGAATCCGATAAAAAGCTGGTAGCCAGAATCGCCGTAGCTGCTGACCAGATTCGCGAAGAACCTGGAACTTTCGAACGTGTACGTCAGTCCATGCGGCGACGTTGTGAAGCATGCATTCATGCCAGAGTTAGTCAATTTGAAAACTTATTGTAAAACATTTACATGTTTCATAAAAAACAAGTCACATTATTGTACTGTATGCAATGTGTTTTTGTTCTTTTTATTACATGATTGACCATGATTTTGACGTGTTCCAGAAGCATGGGTTGAGTGGCATATTAAGTCTACGCGACGTTCAACATTTTTTATCTTAAAAACAATGCTCCAGAGAAAAAAATAAAAAAGGGAAATGTTGCTTAGAGTTGATCCCTCTACCCCCCTCCCAAGCGTGTACAAGTTATTCGAGAACACCCTGTATAAGGACTAAAATTAGATCCTCATATATGAGGCGTTGAGCGCAAAAGTGGCCCAAGCCGCAAAAAATATGTTCTGAGAAAATCGCAAAACAAAAATACGACATTTTGATGATAAATATTTCAAAGGCATATTTATGAATATTTCAAAGGCCTTTTTATACTTACATATTTACACTGTAAAAAGCAATCTGTCAGCAAGTTATTTCCACATGTTACTCTTTTTCAACATTATTGTTGGTTGGGCCACTATTGCGCTCAACGCCTCATATAGCTTAAATCATCATATGAAGAGATGGTATTAAAATTAAACCTA
Source organism: Rhysida immarginata (assembly GCA_023313115.1). Classification (NCBI taxonomy): domain Eukaryota; kingdom Metazoa; phylum Arthropoda; class Chilopoda; order Scolopendromorpha; family Scolopendridae; genus Rhysida; species Rhysida immarginata. The sequence goes on along the minus strand of JAHWFO010041446.1, from coordinate 1,364,916 downwards.
TTTTAAGCACTGGTTGATTTTTAAATTTCCCCAATTTATTAATTGTGCAAGGATATATTAATTGAATGCCTAAATATAAATGCCTATGATTATATCTCCTTTCAAGAAAAGATATTTTACGTTTAGTATGATTGAAGATTGGAATCTCCTATCTGAGATTAAAAATGCTCTTATTATTTATAAAGGGCCTACACATGAATTATACGATGAGGATCTTCGTTGCCGTAACCTTTAAATTCTCAGGATGAAGGCATGTCTTGATCAAGACTTTTCTGACAGGGAGACTCTTCCTTTTTTCTTTTCTTTCGCCCAGTAAAGTTAGTAATGTTCCATCAGGTGATGAAGGGGTTCCTTTTTAACCCCTTTCCTATCGTCCTTCTGTGAACTTCATGGAAGCCAAGTAGAAGTTATTTCTCGTGCGCGCACGTTCCTTGATGGTCTTTTAGGACGTTCTTTAGCCTAGAAGGCGAGCATTGCCTTTAACGATACCATAAAAATCCCTATCTATCAAGAAGGAGTAGGAAAAAAAGGCATTGCCCAAGAGCCCAAAGAAAAAAAAAGAAGTTAGCACTTGGACGAGAATTATGTTTGAACTCTTTAGGCCTCGGGGGGAGAGAAATATGCGCACATGTTCATTTTATTAAGTTTGTTATTAATTCCTCTTATTAGAGTGACGTTAATTTTGTGTTATAGAATAATACCAAGCCATCTCTTATATTAGAACTTGAAAATGTCACTACCAATTAACCCATATCCTGCTTAGAAATAATATTTTTTTATTTCATTAACTTATACAAAATAGTTTTCAACTTATGCGCTCTATTACCAGACTTTTTCCTCATCTCATATGCGAGAGTTGTTTAGAGAGTGATGTTCCACTTTTTTTTCCCTTCAGTAATAAAATAAAACAAGAATGATTTTACCGCCAAAATTTTAAAACATTGGATATATAGAATTAACCAACATGTTAAAACACTTTAGAGAAAATAAATAAATATGAAAACTAAATTGTAAATTACTATTTAAGTAAGCTAATGTATAGAGAGAATTTAAACGAATAAACTTGAAGAACTGAAAAGTAAATGGAGAGTGAAGTTATTCCTCATACATTTAAAATATACAAGTTCTTTAATTTGTAAGAATTCCCACATAATGTTAAACGAAGTGAGCCTCAATTGCTGAAGCCTTATGTGTAAGCATCTATTATTTTTTCATATTAAATTACTAAAGTGTTTCTACGTTATCATCTACTATTGAAGCAAGCGATTAACTACGATTAATTAGCAATATCTATAACAGTAATGAGTTTTAGATACCATTAAGCTTAACAGCATTATGCTCTTGATACAAATACGCTATGGATAACAATAAGTCTAACAACTCGTAAGGAGTTGGTTGATATATTACACGCCATATCTTAGCACAGAAAGTTTACAAAGGTAACATATAGCACGATTAAAACATGTACTACTAAACAATTCCGACTACCATTAATTACTCGTTATATTCACTCATGACACCTTGTTATAAGTTGTTTGATATATTACATGTCATATCTTACCATTGAAAGTTCCAACAGTACATTATGGTACTATATGGTAACATTAGGGCACGTGCTACTAAACCAATAACTATTATCATTATTTACTCGTTATTTTCACTCATGACACGTCGTTACGAGTTGTTTGATATATTACATGCCATATCTTAGCATTAAAGTTCAAGCAGTACCTAATGATATCATATGGTACCATTAGGGCACGTGCTACTTAACCAATTCCCACTATCACTATTTATTCGTTATATTCGCTCATGACACGTTGTCACGAGTCGTTTGATATATTACATGCCATATCTTAACATTGAAAGTTGCAACGATACCATAAGGTACCATTAGGGCACGTGCTACTAAACAAATTCGCACTATCATTATTTACGCGTTATATTCACTCATAACACGCTGTTACGATTTGTTTGATATATTACATGCCATATCTGGTTAAAGGAAATTTTTAAGGGGGTATCATAATGGTACCATTACAGCAGGTACCTATTCCGGCTATGTCACGTTCGTACCTGTTCGTGCTCTGTCCCACATTAATGGATTGGTGAAAAGAGTGTGAAAAAAAGTTATCGTTTTCAAGTTATCGTAATAAATAATAAGCTACCTACGAATAATAAAATTCTTTAGATTTAGAGATTGAGCTACCTTTTCAATAATCGTCATTCACGTGGACCCTGCACGCGCACCATCTCATTAACGTTTAGGGCACGTGCAGAGCCGAACCAATGTGCTCATTACGCGTCTTCTTCAATGCAAGGATAATTCGTGTCTTCCAGCAATTCAATACATGCACTCTCTTTATTGCAAAGCAATGCATTGTTGGAATTGTGTCTGCAGACGGACGGGCGGACGGACGGACAGCTGGACAAACCGATCACATAAGCACTTTTCTACGAAAATGTGCTAAAAAGGTGGATATTTTGTATATTGTATATTAAGAGTTTCCGCGTTTCTGTGTGGAATTCATACAAATAGTAATTTTGCTGTAATGTCGTCTTTAAACGACTCACGGTGGAAGAGAGAAATTGTGGTGAATATTCACAAAAGTTTGCGCGCTGCATAAGGAAGTTGTGCAGTTGAAAGGTACACCGCTGGTCACTGGTTCGCAGTGTAAAAGTTCAGGAAGTGGAGAACGGATGTACGATAGGACACGCTTTTGGTTTCTTGCCACCTGTCTAGACTTTTTCTTTTCTCTTTTGATCGATTTTGATTTTTCTTCTCCGCTTAAAGATGCACTGCGCGGGACAAGAAGACGTTGAAGATGAGACAAGGCCGTGATTCTTGCAGCTGAGATATAGATACGAGAACAGGACAAAAGAGTAGACATGCACTCGTTTACCTCTGGCGTAAAACCGTAAAAGTTTATGGAAATTATATGGAAAAATAATATATATAAAAGAAACATTACTTTGTCTAATATTCATAAATTTGAAGTAAATAGTTTCCGAGAAAAGAATATGGAGCGAAACATTTTGAGTAGGGGAGACCGGGGCAGGTTTGGTACAGGGGTAGGTTTACGTATTCCCTATAATTCACTTACCGTTGGTCGGAGCGCACTGCCGTAGAGTCAGGAGAACCGTTACAACTGTCATGTACCCTCAAAACAATCTGGAATCAGTCGCGTATAAGAACAGTGAAATAGATAAATTTTTCTAATTTTTCTTCTGGTACGTATTGTTCATTATTGTTCATTCTGCTAGACTTAACTTTTGCGGTTATTTTGTTATTGAATTGACGATGAAACAAGTTTACACAGGAAACATGGGGTGATTTAAATCTCCTTCAGGCCATATAAAAAGTAAAAACCTCGAGAACAGTGGATACAATGCACAAAGTGTAAGAGGTGGGCACAAGATCACTGCATTACAATAGGTAATTCAGTATATTTTGTATCCTGTAATTTTTTTATTTGGTAATATTTGTATTTGTATCCTGTTTGTCAAATGTGTGTAAACTGACTAATTTGTACTTACTGAATTAATTGAATTAATAAATATGGTAATTTTACACAGATGAGATTACCTCAAAAAATATTTTTAATTTGAAAATAATTTAAATTTAAGGTAAATTAAAGGCACCATACTGTAGCTTAAAGCTTAACTAATGAATGGATGTGAAAATTGAATGAAATAGATTTATTACTAAAAATACAAAAATAATAATAAAAATAGTTTGTAAACCTACTCCGGTCTCCCACCAAACGACTACTGAGAAAGAGAATTGAGAAAAGTCAAGTAAAATCGAAAAATTGTGATATTATCTATGTTTGAAGACTCGGAATCACAATCGGTAAAAAAAACCTCCGGACTCCGAATCTGTATTGCCATCTACAGTCAGAGAAAAAGTTATGGAAACCTTTGAATATCAAAATGTAAATTTCGCAAATTAATTTAATTCTTTAGAGTTACTAAAGAAAAAAGAAAAACAATTGTGCATTAAATGCTTTATAGGTTTTTTAAAATAGACTTTGGACCTTACAACAATGGAAACGACCCATCTTCCATTTATTACATCAAAAGAAAATATATAAACAAAAGCATCTAAAACAACACTGGCAATATACGTACAATGGTTGGACAACATAATATGAACACCCCTGGCAAGCAAACTTTCGCACTAATGTATTGGCAGTTAGAGGATTTGTACCAATAGATTATCATAACTCATTATTGTTTATCCTATTAGACTGTTCTTTTGCGGTTATTTAAAGTTCTTGAATTGGTTGTTTATTTTATAAACAAAACTTATAGGTTTATTTGTAACAAAATATGGCGATGGGGCAAGTTTGGAATAATACGATATTTGTAACAAATATAGGCCTTGGAAGAATACGATTTTAGACGTTTTGTCGAATATCTAGAAAAATGCTTCACCAAATATCCTGAAAATCAGGGGTGTAAAGAGCATGTTACACCTCATATATTTTAGTGAAGGTTTTGTCCCGAAGGCAAAGAGGGAACCAGCAACAAATTGAACAAAAAAATAATTCTTGAAATGCGTTATAGCTATAGCATATAACTATGAGGCTTCTTTTACTTATCTGTGTTCATTTGTATGAGAATAGCACATATATCCTTGGAGATATAAAGGTTTCTATAAAAAAAAAAAATCGAAATTTTTCCGTCAGTTTTTTTTTGTTTATAACATGCAGGGTTTTCAACTCAATGCAATGCCGTTTTCAGGAAACTTGACAAACTACAGTAGAGACAACACTCTGCAATCAGAATATAAAAATATTAAATATTTGATGAATTATGAGCATTTTTACTAAATTATGTTTAACTGCGCATGCGCAGGCGTTACCTGAATGTCTTCTGCATAATTTATTAGCCAACTATATAGAGCTACTCAAAAGCCTAAGCAAATGTCACCACCTTTGTATAGCCCCTACCTAACTTCCTCTATGTTCCTGCAATAGATTTGTTATATCTCCACTCATTTTGAAATTGTATGGGGGGATAACAGGCTTTTTACTCGCCCTGTATATTGCCTGTGGTTGCAGAGTACAGGATTTATCATTTTGTACTCATTTAATGAATAAACCTGGGGTTCTTTTGATTATCAATATCAAACAAGATTACTATTAAGTAATTAACCCAGCACACATTTTTCTCTTTATCTTTTGAAACACTAGAAAAATAAATAACTTTATCAATATTATATTACGAACTTCAAAGGTTTCCATAAATTTTTTCTCGCCTGTATATATATTTTTTAATTTATATTTTTAGAAGCATTACAAAAAGCTCTACAAAGGGACTGGATTCCGTTTTAGAGTTTCGATACTACGAGGGGAGATCAAAAAGTAAGTTGCACTTCCACGGTATGGCCATTTATTACACCACCTATACAAACGCAACACGGCTATAGCAGCATACAATGTAGGTTCACTTTTCCACATAGTCCCCAAGAGACCCTAAACATTTATCCGAACGATCAATCAATTTTTCGATTCCGGATGCATAGAAATCTCCTCCAGCGTTTTGTAACCACACGGTGACAGCCGCTTTCACCTCATCGTTTCGAAATCGTTGTCCACCGAGTTCCGTTTTGAGCTTACCGAAAATATGAAAGTCGCATGGCGCTAAGTCGGGACTGTATGGAGGATGTTGCCAAACCTCCCACTTGAATCGCTGCAGCAGGCCTTGTGAGGTGTTGCGTTATCGTGCGATTCACAGCAGTGATTTCACGATGTATGTCCATGCAATTCACCCGTTTGGCCCATAGAAATCGGATTGCTGCTCGCACCTCAAGTTTGGAGTGCACATTCAGTTGACGCGCCATTGCTTTTAGCCCGCTAGTCACACAAAACACGACGGGAAACCACAGCAACCGTCCTATCCGACGTCTGCGCAGTGAATGTCCCTTTCTCCGCTTTGCCCAAGATTGCGACACACAGCGCGCTCCTGCGGCGAGTTAGTGCAACTTACTTTTTGATCTCCCCTCGTAGTTTAATATGCATATGTATATTCCGTACAGGAAAAACAAACTTTCACATTAATTTATCTTTTGACTACCCCAATCTAATTAAACATTCTTCTATTAACACTTAAGAATAACTGAATCCTTAGGGTACCATTGTCATACTGTGGGACCCCGGATTTCCGTACAACGTTTTTAACAAACGCTTAGTAATTGCAGCTAATAAAGTTCAGAGATATTTTTCAACTATTCTTAAATAGTTGTCATTTTTTATTGATTCGGAAGAAAGTCTTGTTTTTAGCACATTTTCTATATATAGAAATGTGCTTATGTGATCGGTTTGTCCAGCTGTCCGTCCGTCCGTCCGTCCGTCTGTAGACAATCCCACAACTCATTGCGTTGCATGTATTGAATTGCATGTATTGCAATCTCACAATTCATTCAATCATGTCTTGAATTGCTGGAAGAAACGAATTATCCTCGCATTTCGTAAAACGCGTGTTGAGAACATGGGTTCGGTTCTGCGCGAGCTCTAAACGTTAATGAGATGGTGTGCGTGCAGGATGCACGTGTTTGACGATTATTAAAAGGGCAGTTCGGTCCCTAAATCAAGAGAATTTTTTTATTCCTAGGGAGCTTAGCATTTATTACGATAACTTGAAAACGAATTAACTTTTTCACAGTCTGTTTTCACCAATCCATTAAAATGGGACAGAGTACGCAGAAGTACGAACGTGAGATAGCAGGAATAAGTACGTGCTCTAATAGCACGTGCTTTAATGGTACCATTATGATACCCTCTTAAACATTTCCTATAACAAGATATGGCATGTAATATATCAAACAAATTGTCACAACATATCATGAACGAATATAAAAGAGTAACTAGTGATAGCAAGTATCGGTCTAAAGGCACGAGTACGTGCAAGGATGTCTCATGAATGAATATAACGGTATATAGTGATGTCTGAATTGTTTAGTAGTACGTGTTTTAATGGTACCAAGTGGTACTATTGGAACTTTCAATGCTAAGATATGGCATGTAATATATCAAACAACTCGTAATAACGTGCCATGAGTGAATATCACGTGTAAATAATGATCATAGTTATTGGTTTAGTAGCACGTGCCCTAATGGTGCCCTATGATACCATATGGTAACCTTGGAACTTTCAATGC